>APFE030734203.1:0-36086 GCA_000404065.3 Pinus taeda
AAACCATAATAGATTAATAAAAATAATAATAATTTCATATTTTGTAAAACGATAATAGACCATTTAAATATTTTTTACTTAAAACATGGATTGTTCATTTTCTACCTTAATAAATTAATATAATAATAAACATATATATATATATATATATAATCACTAAATCTATATATTTATAAATAAATATATATAAACAAAAACCAAAACTTTCATAAAAATTAATAACTCATAAAAACTTATCGTTTACATTTATTTTTAAAATTTCATTACCTACACAATAAATGAAAAGACATCGCACCAAGCTGTAATAATAAGCTGTAATCTTAAAAGCAAATACCGAATTCTGAAGATTCTGCAACTACTAGGGCAAATGAAGATGCTCGATCGTTGAATGCAGAGAGTAAAATCTATGGATTTTTCCCTGAGCTTGATCCTAGGGTAGTTCAGAGAAATAAAACGAATTCTCTGCTGGGAAAAACAAACACGGCACATGTCTGAGTATTTGTATATGGATTAAAAAAAAACTATGACAAGAAATGAAAAATAAAGTGGAGCAGAGATTGTTTTTCTAGATTGTTTTTCTTAATATTATGATAAGATTATATGGGATACATTAACAATAAATTTCTGTTGGAAAAACAGACACCCCACATGTTTGAGTGTTGGAAAAACAGACAGCCCACATGTTTGAGTATTTGTAAATAGATGAAAAAAAACTACGGATTGCAAAAAGAAATGAAAAATCAATTGAAGTAAAGATTGTTTTTTTAATAAAATAAATAAGATTATATTAGATACATTAATAATAAATAATTACAGGAAGAGATTAAATTAAATTGAATTAAGACATTTGAATGACATAATAAACAAATTGAAAATAAAATTTCCAAAGAAGAATATATATAATAATATAAACATAGCCCCCTCACTACAGAACAATCATGGCAGGTTCAAATCTTTGTGGGAGAAAATCAGCATGAAATTGTGGTGTTTAGTGGCCCTCGTATAAGGTAACAGTTTTTTATCATTTTCTCCAAATTCTAGTAAGATTTGAATGCACCTTTTTAGTCCTGTTAATATGATACTCTACTTCAAGTTCGAAGATAATATTGTAAATATTTTGGTTTTTCCATTCTTTTACTAACATCTATATCTGAAGATTTTGCAGACATCTTTATATATATGCTAGTTTTTGGGAAATTTTGGTCTTTTTCATTCTAAATGGGGGCAAAAGATCTCATTTCCACAGGGAATATAGTCTCGACATCAGCTTCTATATGACATATGCTCCCCATATGTTATTTGCCCATGATGAATTTGATAACTGTCTAATGAAGTATATTTTCCAGATACTATCAGCCTAGGATGGATATCTTGCATACGCTATCTGCCCCATTGATGTATAATTTCATCTTATCTGAATATAATACAACTTTTTTTTGTTGATTAAAAAAACTTAATTTCAAGTCAGCGATGGGGAAAGTTCAAACAAGCGAAGGAAAAGAAATGAATCCGTGGTTGAAGAGGCGATTGCAAAACCTTTTGTTGGATATTTACCTCCAAGGTCATCAATTAGCGTAATAATTTCAAAAGCTCTTTCAATAACTCCGGAGAAACCTTAGGGAGCTCGATTGACAAACTTTTATGCAGTAAGGTACAAATTTTACGTGCATCAAGCTTTTTCAGGAGCTTCCCAAGCATTAGGCTGAAATCAAATGCTTTGCGAAAGTAATGTACTTTTTTACGTGGAAAATGCAACCGCAAAAAACCTATAACGCTAAACCATCGCTGTTACAAATTTCAGAGAACACAACCCTAAACTCTGCGCAACTCTGAGCTTGTTAACAGGGCTCAATTCCCCTAGCTCCCGGTTCGGCGTCCAGTATGTAGTGTGGGTGTCTCCCACACAGTGGTCAATTGCCCTATTTTCTCGGTTTGGGGTCTAGTTTTGGTGTGAGTGTCTCCAACACACGAAATGCAGGTAGTTTTTAAAATAAGGGACAAAAGGAGGAGAGAGTTGCTCTACGAAGCCAATCTTAATTGTTAGAGTGTATCCTCACGTTAATGATGATATCTAACTAAAAGGTTAGTGTTTTTGGATAGTGATGTGTGGTTTGATAGTAAGTCACATGGGCGAAGATTGGGCAAACCAAAGTACAAATCTCATTGAGTATAATGACCTGCTGTGGTGGTGGCTAGAGTGGCGGATTCCCCTTTCCCACTCTAGCCAGATTCCCCTTTCCTATGAGTCTGCGCTTGCTAAAATCAATACCCGACATGCAGGTGATTGGTTATGCTCTTGGTGTTATAGTAGTAGCAATGAGATTTGATCTTAGGCCTCCCCTAGATTAGGCCTGACCCGACATGCAGGTGATTGGTTATGCTCTTGGTGTTATAGTAGCAGCAATGAGATTTGATCTTAGGCCTCCCCTAGATTAGGCCTGACAGTTACTGATTCACGATGTGGTAAAAAAAAAATGAGTATTTTTATTCAGAGTGTGTTTCTTTACTTCCACTTTGAGTGTTTTTTTTTAATTGAGGTTTTGTTTTTTTTTACTTCCGTTTGCCTCTTCGTCTTGTTAGACCAGGAGTAAGCGGACACAAAACATTCTAACGCTGTGACCCTAAAAGGAAGGCAGTGTTGTAGATATTTAAGACGAAAGAAATGCTGAAAAGAAAGGTGATAAATATTTAAGATAAAATATTAATTGTTTTTAAAAAAATGTTTTGAATTGTTTTTTTGGTGTGTAGGAATGTATATAAAAATTGTAAAATGAATGAGTCTTGTTACTTAGTTATAATGTTTTACAAGCATATAGTATTAGTAGGCCATGGTATTGGTATATGTTATTGTAAAAAATATTTTTAGATATTAATAATTTCTATAGTACAGTGAGAGTAAATTTTCATAGTTAGAAATTTTATTTCAATTTTTGAAATATATATATCTTTAACTTACATTTTTTTTTATAATTCATAAAATAAAAAAAATATAATTTAAATTAATTTATAGTTCTTTAATTTTAGTCCATATAAACATATTGTGAATATATAAGATAATATATATTGATATGATGGCATTTACTAGCTTTAATTATAGAATTGAAACTATATTAAATTATTACTAAATAATAATTTTCGAAATTAATATATTAATAAATAAAAATAATAATAATATAATTATATTATAATTAAAATTTATTATATTTTAATAAATATCATTATATTATTATAATACTAATGTTAATATTATTTATTAGTATAATGTATTAACAATATTAAGATTATTAATTAAATATTTTTTAATTTAATATTGAAATTTAAATGTTATTAATAATATTAATGTTAAAAAGAGTATTTTTTGTAGAAAGAACATAGGAGAAACATTTTCCCATGCATATAGGAAAGACTCTTCTATTAGGTTAATAATTTCATAATTTTATTGTGATTAATATTATTACTAATTGTTTTTAGTGTGATTTTTTGGAAGCTTTTCTTATGAGTGTTTCTGGACTAATTTCTCTAAAACAGGGAAGAATTTATTGAAATCACAAACTTGATGGGTATCCGTGCACAATTGAAGTGCCCTAGGGTTTTTTCAGGGCACTGAATCCATATATGCAATCAAAAAAGGAGTTTACATAACAAACATAAATATTTCACCTCAATTTTTTCCACTCGGTTCTGACCCAAAAGTCCATAAAATCGCACTAAAAACAACTCCATAACACTACTAATATTCTAAAAGAAAGTCATGGTATTATTTGGTATTATTATTATAAATGGTTTGGATTACCTAGAAATTAAATTAATACGATTAATAATATAATTAACGTTATTAAACATTTTAATATTTCAATTAATATTATCAATGTTAATGCTTTGATTAATTTTTTTTTGTAAGATGTGTAGGTCCTTTTCTATTAACATAAGAGTATATTTACATCATCAGGGTGGTCTCACCCCGCCCCGAAGGGAAACTGGGTATCTTGACCACCCAAAGTTTTCCACAACAAACCAAAAATAGAATGTTTCCAGCTGTTCAGTCCTTACTTCATATCCTTTATCTAATGTCCTATTTCTGCCTATATACTGCTTCCTATATATAAAACCAGCAAAATTTTCATGCCTACAGAAGAGTAAAAACAAAACAGCTCTCAAGACGGAGCGAAACATGCCTTTGATCAATGCTTTCCAGGCCCAGATTGCTGAGCTTTTTCCTTCTTCACCAGCAGTCCACTTGCCTCCAGCTGTTGATGCAGGTCCTCCAATCTTTTATCTTGCATGAGCAGAGTTATGACTATGTTCTTAAGTTCTTTTTTCACATTTGGAATGCTCTGTACCATCTCAGCCATCTCCAGGGCCACCTGTTCCAAGGCTTTTGCCATTAGTCTCTTCATGACCCAGTACAAGTGAAGAGACTGCTATTAAAGGGTCATTCTACCTCTGGTATGACCAGGGTCAGGCATGAGAGCAATCCACTCTTCCATCTCTTCTTCAGATTGAGCCTGGATGGCTTCTTCTTCCCAATGCTCCATAATTCTCCTGATCTTTGGGTTGGATTTCTCCCTATACTCCTGCTCAGCAACTCTTACTTTATTTCCTATAGTTTGCCTTGTCCTTCGCCTTCCGACTCCCGCAGCAGGCTCTGCTTCCTCCTCCGGACTTGGGCTGCATTGTCTCCCCCTCCATCCTCTCCTCTCTGCCAGATCCCTTCTCCGCCGACCACCTCGGCCCCTGCGTCCCTTCCCTCCTCTACCCTTGCCGCGGGATCCTCCCCTGCCCCTTCCTGCTGACTGAGCCGGGTCATTTTCTACGTCCTCAGTACCATCACCTGGTAAAGTTCTCCACCTATCTTTCCATGTTGCCGCCTCCTGATTATTCGCCAACTCCTCGCTCTCTTCTTCTGAAATCTCAAAAACCTGTATCTTCGGCCGCCCTTCTTCTTCCACCTTCCGCTTGCCTTTCCTGTCTGCTGCGGCCTGACTCTGGTCTTCAAGACCCCCGTTGCGTAACCATCTTCTTCCACTCCCGCTTCCTTCCGCCTCCATATTCCTGCTCCTTCTGCAATTATCGCCTCCTTCTTCCGTTGCGAAAACGATCAGGCTGCACTGTCGTTCTGAGCTCCTGGCTTCAGGTTTTATGTTCTCTTCCCGGCACTGGTCCCGTCATCGCCAATTATTCCTAAAACTCGTCTGCTCAGCGATATCATTGCCAGAGATCTGCTGGTAGTTACACCCAAGGTCCGTAGCATTGTGGACTGCTCTCCTCGCCGTCCTTTTGTCCCTTCCACTAATCAGAGGACCTGCACCCTTCCTCTGCCGGCCGCTCCACTTACCTATTACAATTATGCCTTGATCACCTTCAACTGTGACTTTCTTCGTGCACCGCCAAATCATTATTGTTCTCCTCGCCAGCTCATCCAGCCCGATCGGGCGGATTAATGCTTTGATTAATTAATGTTAATTAATGTCTCAATTAATTAATGTTATGATGATGATGATGGTTAACGTCCGCTGAGACCAAATAATGATCTATCGGAGCTAAGAAGACAACTTATTTATTTTGATTTAAGATTTTATTCCTATGCTCAAAAAGCTTGGAGAGAAGCCTCCCGAGTTCACTATAATTTTGGCATTTTAAAAGGCTAGGAAGGTCAGTATTGTAACAAAGGTTGTGAAATTGAGATCTAATGTGGTTATACGCAGGGCACTCTAAGAGGAAGTGGTTTTCATCCTCGATGCTCCCATTCTCACAAATATGGAAGATCCTTTCCATCCATGGCGTTTTAGGAACTGCCCAGCGGCCTGTTTCACTATGGAGCTTATGAGAATTCGTTCTAATCTTTGCTATATTAATTCTCTTCTTTGAGCTAGTTAAAATAGAGAGATACTTTTGATCTTCAAGGGTGAGGTTGATGACCTTCTTATAATAACTTGATTTTCTTTTAGACGCTAAATCTTTATCACACCACAATTTTTCTTTGAACTTAGAAGTAACAATATCTTTAATGTTATTTATGTTTTGCAAAGCAACATTCTCATTGATCTCCCAATAGTTTAACCAGGCCCTTGTGTCTTTATGCCATCCTCGGTTAAGCCTTAGGTGGTTTTGGCTGGAATTTAAAGCTAGCTTAGGAAGTCTATGATTGTCTATGTTATTGAGCTTGTGCTTGTACAATAGAAACCTGAGCATAGCCAGGCTCTCAATAGGAGAAAGACCTGCTTCTATAAGGAGAATAGGATAGGGTGACCTGCTTCTATAAGGAGAATAGGATAGGGTGACCTGCTTCTATAAGGAGAATAGGATAGGGTGTATTACTTTTAATTTTCAGGTTATAAGTTATAAAACGCTTCTGGATTTGCTCAATCTTTCTCCATGATTCTCTGGAGATGCTGCAGCTCCAAACTTCATAGCCATATAAGATAACAGGATTGACTAAAGTTTCAAAGAGGAGCTTCTTTTTATCCGACATTACGAGGTTTGCTGTTTTACAATTATTTTCAAGACCAAATAAGCTTTCCATCCCTCATTGATCCTTTTCTCAATACTATGGTTCCAGTTAAGCTTGTGATGGATATCAATTCCTTAATATTAATATTAATATATTAATAATTTAATATATTAAATTAATATTAATTAATTTATAAATTAATGTTTATCAATCAATAGGCTAATATTTATTATAATATTAACTAATTTAATTTTAATATATTGAATACTAATTAATTAATATATTATATAATAATAAAAAAAAATTTTTAAAATCATATTAAATGAATTTAATGTAATAATACTATTAATATGAATAGTTTAATTTAATATTCTAATATTAGTTAATTAATATATTAAAATTAATAATATAATTAATTTAATATATTAATATTAATTAATTTAATATAATTAATATAATTAATTATATTAAATATTAATTTAATTATTATTGATTATCTTAATAAAAATATTAGACCAATAAATTCAATATCAAATGCAATTTTAATATATTAATATTAATTAAGTTAAGATATAATATAATCAATTTTAATATATATAATATTTATTAATATTATTAATTGAATAATTAATTAATATTAATATATTAATATCAAATTAAATTAAATTAAATAATCAATATTAATTAATATTAATGATTATTATTATTACCATAAAAAATTTAAAATCAAATCTTCAATAAAAATTTAAAAATTTCTAAACTTTAAAATACTAATTTAATATAAAATCATTATTAATCACTCACACTGTTAAAAATTAAATTATATATAAAAAAACTCATCAAATTAATAAATAGTTGAATGAATAATTAATTAAATTAATTTAATTTAATTTAACATTCAAGCCGACCTCTGTTAATCAAAAAATGTTTTCACATTATTATTTATTACCTTCTAATCAACTCTTCTTCTATCATCATTCATAAGTCCTGATGATGGATCCAAGTTGGGATTTAAAACGTTGGCATAAAAATGTTCATACTGTGGGTTCTCCGATAAATAATTCAAAAGTGATGTATTTTGTTTGAAATTTCATAAGTAATTAGTTCGTTTGAAGTTTCATAAGTATTTAGTTAAATCATCGTGATATGCAAAATATTTGACAAAGATAGTGAAAACAACGTTCAATACAATGTTCAAACGATTGTGAAAGCTTTTATTCAGCGTTTGGCATTGGTGCCTCCATAATCTTTTGGCATGGATGAACGGTGGTATATTTTTATTTTTTAACACTAAGAAATTTAATTGGCATCATGTGTGGTTGGAATGAAAACTTTGTAAGTAAATTATGTATGGAAAGAGTTTTAATTTCCTGAAAGCGGTTGAGGATGGAAATAATTTTTAGGGAAATTAATTTTTTTTAAGAGATGTAAGCTTGATTGAGTTTCATATAATTATTTTATTACATCTAAATAATAGTATTTCACTAGTGAGTATATCATTTTTTAATTTAACATTAAAAATTACCCGAGCTAAATCTCACTTAATTGATTTAAAAAAAATAACATTTAAATTTATAGAACAATTAATTTATGTTATTTACACAAATGCAAAGGCTTTTTGGTGTTTTACTATTGGTTTAAAACAATACATAATTTCATTTCACAATATTATTTCTTAGTATTGATGAATGTGGTGAGCACTTACATTATTATTTCTTAGTATTAATGAATGCACTGAGCATAAGGAAATGATAGACGTGTTGTTGGGGTCTCTGTTCTCCTCCATTCATGGTCTTCCTTCTACACAAATTTCATCAAAGAACTGTCCTCAAAAGGCAAGTATTGTAAAACACAAATGGTCTAAGGTTAGCATAGGAAATACATCATAATTGTATTTTGTAACTAGACAATAGAGAAACATAAGCATATCATTGCTTTGCCCATTGGTATGAACAAGTATAAAGTTACCAATATGCAACTACATTATAATTTGTAGCTAGACAATGGAGAAATATAAGCATATCAATTTATCATGTCTACATAGTAGAAGTGAAGAAGAATATGAATTAGCACAACAAACAAAAATAACTAACTTACACCATAAGATTGGAAAGAGAGTTGGAATATAGAGGAATGATGACCAATTAGTGGGGAAGAGTCATAATTATCACCTCTTATCATATTTTGTAAATACTTCACAAGTACAAGAGCCCCATGAAATGCATTTAAATCCTATTTTTGTAGACCTGCTCATACCCAATTGGTTTGGTTCTCGAGTGGAGTTTTTGATCCATAAATTGTCATAGATATTCCAGTAAACAATTTGTCACAACAAATATAGTAAAATATATTAGAAAATATGAAATCTATGCTATGAGGGTTTATTTCTCCTTAGAATTTTGGATATGTTAATTATTTTTTATTGTGTATGCATTAAAATTATAATTATACAGGAAATAGAGAAAAAATTAAAATAAAAATCATAAACCACAAATTAAGACAAGATATAACCTGGGAAATCCTTTTAGGAGAAAACCCGACTGCATGGTGAGGTTGCTCTGCTCTATTTCTATAAATCGAAAATGAATGCAAGTACAAATAAGTGAGGCTTGTGGTTTGTGGGTTGTAATAGTGTATAAAATCTCTATGTTTACTCTCTCCTTATCTATTCTAAGTAACTCTTCTCATCTACGAAAAAAGTGCAAATAGAATGGAACCCTTTTACCTCCTAGTGGCTTTGTTATAACATAGCCCAATAGCCTAGTAGCGATTAAGTTTAACTCCTTTAGCTCTTAACTAGATTTACAATATGGACTCTTCTAGACTTTTATTCATCATGATTATGTGACTAACTCCTATCTAATGAATAATGGGATCTGACATGACATCCTCTCGAATTATAGTGGTCAAAACATGAAGGTCAACTTATAAATGGCATAAATTTTTCACGCACACTCCAATTGAGGCGATTTGTGCATCATTAGAAAGGGGTGTGTGTGTGTGTGTGTAGAATATTGCTAAAAGGTGCAACACTTATACAACAATTTTTCATGCCCAATAAACATTTTTTGAAGCCTCAAACTTCTCCTAGAAGGTTACAAACTCTAGTTTTCCAAATCGGATCTCACATTATAAGTGGTCCTGCAAACTAATTCATCTGCCTTTTCTACTCTAAAAGAATAAAAATGGATGCAAAACAATATAGTGATCTAATCTAGGTCACACCTCCCCATTTTTGGATGCATTTGGTCCTCAAAAGCTTCTACTGAATGAGTGAAGGAATTTTTAGTCCACCTTTTTTCAGGTGGACCATTTAGACTTGCTTATAAGTTGTCCTTTCAACCCAACATGCGAAAGGTCATGTTGCCCCTATCTTGTAGTTCTAGACCTCTTATTCAAACTTGTATCTTCTATCAACTCAACCTAAGCACCTGGTGTCAAATCCTCTATATAAGGTAGGATCTATTCCTCTTCCTAATCTAGAATGGAAGGATCATAGAGCTTTAGATTCTCTACATTCACTACTGAGTAAATGCACATGTATGGGGGTAGAATGAGTATATATGAATTATCTACCACCATTTTGAGTATCTCAAAGGGATCATATTGTAGATCCTTGATTTTATTACCAGGACTATATAATAAGTCCTTTATCATTTGTAACTATGCATTATTTCCCACCATGAAAGACTTCTTTGTTCTATTATGTTGATCATGCATGGCCTTATATTTTTCCTATGACTTCTACAATGTATCATATACTTGGTTATGGATCTTCTTGATCTTATAATGGAATTTTCCCCCTTAAAGCACGCTTTATAAGTTCCTCCCACACTCCTCCTTATTTTCCATATGGACTACGCTGGCGAAAATTTGTTACAAATACCTAAGATTCTATCCTCGGTTTCCAACAAACGTTTTCATCATAGTCTATCTTAGCATAAAAATTTTCAATCTTCCATAAGCGAATAAAATCTCACCTCAAGTGCCCATGGGGCATATAATAGATGGTGATGGGGTGTACTATTAAGTCACTTTGTGATGTGAAGGTCACCTGTTCGAAACTCTGTGGGAAAAAATCCAACCATGTTAAGGGATGGTGTGGCCCAAGCCAGTTGTGATCCCTAGGCTATTTTGACAACTTAGATGCCTCTCGATCATAGTTTATCAAGCCACAGATCAAGCCTAATGTAATATTTGATGAACTTAGACCACTTGACAAAAAAAAAGTCTCACCTCACGTGCAACAATGACTTAGATGTGATAGTCAAGGTTCATATGGAGATAGAACATATTGGACCAATTAAAATGTATGTTAGAAACCATTAACCATGAAATTGATGGAAGAAGCTTCAAACAAGAAACAAATAAAGCACACCATACATAGACTTGATACAATAATTTAGAAATTTAAAATAGATGCACAATCACATATATATGCATACACAATACATAATGAGTTTTCTTGCAACAACCTCATATTATTATTAGTTCAAATCAACACAATATTCATATTTTTGCATTACATTAGCTAGATCCTTCAAGTACCATCCCAAAAATCCCCATTACAAGAATAATTTTATAATAGCAAAAGTTGAGTTAGAATTATAGCAACATTTTGACCCTTCTCTACTGACTTTTCTCTTGTGAAAATCATCTTGCATGTCTATATATAGTTTTGGCCCATTGATCTAATCCAATTTAATTTGTGCTTGCTTGATAAAGTCATCTCTAACTACTTTTACGATATCAATCCATTTCACACTCACTTTCTCCACATTCACTTGATTCTTTCAACTATAATAGTTCAATCCCTCTTTTGTGGACTTGGCGAATTCAAAAATAACCACTCAGTCCTATACTTCCCACTTCCTTCTTTTTGTTGCTATATTTTGGCCCAAATTAACCATACCCTTTTCCAATTTCTACTACCTACATTTTGTAGCCATATTCTGACTAAAACTGCCAAAAATTAAAGGACCCAATAGGCCCCAACCACAACCTATTGACTCGCCCTTGAGTCAATCTTTCGCTTGCTCACTTGGTCTTTCATTTGCATGCTCAGAGGTTTCTCCTTCAAATGAATGACCCAACTTAGGAACAACTTGCAAAACTTTTCAGTAGAAGCAGGTGTGCATATCTAATTGATCTATCTAGGTTCACATTAAAGTGGTACTTTCATTAGAAAAATGTTGAGTTCTATCAACATTGGGTGTCTTGAGCCAAGTTGTAAGTAATGAATTCCATTCAGTTTCCGCAACAAAACTAAGCTTATAAAACTATAAATATTTCTCCTACACATTAGGCTTGAGGTCTCAGATCATTTGTTTCACTTGGTGTGAATCATCCACTAATGTAGTAATATGAGCATCTTGATATATATCTTCAAAAAATATCTTTTGCTCTGTGGGATCAACAATAGATATAGAATCATCCATCAACTATTTAACCTCATCTTGTAACTTGTAAATACGTTGATTTCATTTTGCGAGAAGATCAGACCAATCTTGCACCTAGCTAAGAAAATGTTGAGAATCATTTGTTTTCCTCTAGAGCTTGAAGTAAATAGAAATACCTTGTTCCATAACTCTATCAATCTACTGGATATACTCTACAGTGGAATCTGTCATTTTCTTCCACAACTAATAACTAGTGCTCTTAAGAGAATTGTTCTTTGTTGTGAGAATGATCCAAACACTTTCGAGCAACTGCAAACACTAGATCAACTCATAAGCTAAAATATATTTAGGAAACACAGAGCTTGTTTCTTACAATGATGGCCACATATGAATAGGCTTGGCCTGAATGTCTATGACTTTATCATCTTCTTTTCCTTTTTGTTGTTGAAGCTAATCTCTTTCTTTCATAACTTGAGCAAGTTGTTGTTGGAGTGAGTCTTGATCTTGTGTTAATTAAGTGATATGGTGTTGTTTTTTCTCATGGACCTGTGATCTTTAAACTACCATGGATATTCCATTGGACAATTTGTCACAATAGATATCACACGACCCAATAACGTACTAGTGGTTAATTTTGACTACATCAACTCTTAACTAGAGTTATAATGTAAACTATTCTAGAGTATTTTACATAAAAAACATGCGGCTAGTCCATTTTCCATGAATAATGGGAGCTGACGTGACATCGTCCCAAATTATAGGTGTGAAAACAAGAAGGTCAACTTTTGAGTGGCATTAACATTTGCATACAGACTCTGATTGACGTGTTTCTTGCACCAATGGAAATATATATGCGTGTATAACAACATGAAATCGTGCGGAGTTAAAGAGATAAATTTTCACCCCAAAAAAGACATCGTTTGATGCCTCAAAACACTCCCGGAAGGTTTCATACCCTGTTTCGCCAAACTAGGTCCCGCCGGTAAAAATGGCCCAATGAGCTGGTTCCTACACTTCTTCCACTCTGAATGCATTTATATGGATGAAAAACAATATAATGATCCATTCCATATCACACCTCCCCATTTTGGGAGGTTTTTTGTCCCCAAAACCGTTTATTGAATGAGGTGAGGAATGTTTTCCTCCACCTTCTCTCTAGTGTACCATTTAGCTTTGCCTAGAAGTTTTCCTTTCAACCCAATATTCCAAAGGTCATGTTGCCCTTATCTTGTAGTTCTAGACCTCTTCTGAAAAACTGTATCTTCTGTTAATTATGCCTGAGCATCTGATGCCAAATCCTCAACAGAAGGGAGGACTTGTTCCTCTTCCTGGTCTCGCATGAAAGGCTCATAGAGTTTCAAATTCTCTACATTCACAACTGAGTAAATGTGCATATATGGTGGTATACTAAGTTGATAGGATTTACTACCCACATTTTTCAATATCTCAAAGGGGCCATACCTTAGAGCCTTGATTTTATTACTAGCCCCCTGTAACCTCTCCTTGTTCAACTGTAGTCATACTCTATCTCCAACCTTGAATGGTTTCTCTATTCTATGCTGATCATGCCTGGTCTTATACTTTTCCTGCGACTTATGTAGTGTTTCTCGTACCTGTTGATGGATCTTCCTAATATTATCTATACATTTTTCAATCCTTAAAGCATCTCTTGTAATATCTTCCTTCACTCCTCATTTTTTCCCTTATGCAATATCCAAAGGTGAAGGTGGAAAATATCTCAAACAAGTCTCAAGTGGGTACTTTCCTGTAGAAGTTTGGACTAGTCTATTGTAAGAATGTTGTATATATACCAGATTTTCAACCTAGGTTTTCGAATGCTTCTGGTTGTATCCCCTGGGAAGTTGCACCAAAGTCTTGTTAACTACTTCTATTTTTCCATCTGTCTCTAGATGGAATGCTATAGATATCTTCAACTTCGTGTCTGTATTCTCCCACAATGTAGTCCAAACTGCACAAAGAAATCTTGTATCCTTGTCTAAAATGATGTTCCTTGGTATCCCAAAGTGCACCAGACATGTCTAAAGAACAAGTTTTTTGCTTCTTGTTCGCTGATGGTATTTTTACAGGGAATCAAAACACACATCTTGTTTAACCTGTCAACTACCATGAATAGGTAGTTATGTCCCTTCCTGGTTTTCGGTAAAACTCCCACAAAGTCCATGGAAATGCTTTTCCAAGGATGCGTAGGTATAGGTAAGGGATGACATAGACCCTATTTCCTATTGTTATGCTTTCTAGTACAATAAAACATGCATCCTCTTATGAACCTAGCTACCTACTCTTACATCTTGGGCCAATACACATACCTCTGCAAGTTAGCCATGATCTTCCCTACACCAAAGTGCCCTGCAACCTTGGAGGTGTGAGCCTCTCTAATCAGTGGTAGTCGTGCACCTTTAGGAAATGGTAGTCAACAGTGTTATCACCATTGTGCACATGACTTTGAATCTGCAACTACTGATACAGCTCTGTGAAGTCCTCATCCTATGAATATGCCTCTCTATATGCATCTTGGGTGAATGACTCCATGTGAATAAGAGTCCCGAAAGTTATAATTTTTGATGTGGGTTGCCTTGAAATCATGTTGGATAATTTGTTTGTGCTTCACTTATTATAATTGATCACCAAATGAAACTACTATAAAATGAAATCCACTTGTAGTGCCTAGTTTGTTGTAGCTTACGCTGGGCCTTCATTACTGTAACAGTTGGTGATCTGTGTCGATTAATGTCTCTTTTCACATAAGATGGTGCTTCCACTTATTCACAACTTGTACCATGGAAGAGAGCTTCTTGTTGTAGCTAGGGTAGTTAAGGAACGCCCCATGAAATACTTTAGAATGGTAGCATACAATCCTTCCTCCCTACATCAAGACAACTCCCATAGCATACCCACTCACATCTGTCTCCACTTCAAAGGGCTGTTGCAAGTTTGGTAATGCCACAACTGGTTCTTGATTAATCTTCTTCTTTAACTCCCCGAAAAACATCTTTTGATTACTATTGAAAATGAGGGTATGAATTTCCTCATGTATTGTGCTTCCCCAATAAAACTCTTAACGTTAGAAACATTAGTAGGCATCGACCATTTCATGATGGCCTCCATCTTGGAAGAATTTATCTTCAACTTTCCTCCACCGATCACATACCCCACATACACCAAGGACTGCTGCACAAACTCACACTTCTTGAGATTTGATAGCAATTGATGCTTCTTTAATGTTTCTAGCACCTGCATCAAATGTGAAATATGATCCTCCCAAGTAGCACTATATCATCCAAATAGACAATAACAAATGAATCTATAAAATGGAGTATTACATCATTCATTAATCTCATAAATGTAGCTTGACCAATACATAGGCAAAATGGCATGATTAACCACTCATACAAACCTTGCCTAGTTTTGAAGGCGGTCTTCCAGGTATCTTCTTCTTTGACTTGAACCTGGTGATATCCAAAATTCAGGTCAAGCTTGGTGAAGTACTTTTCTTGTTGCAATTGATCTAGCAGATCATCTATCCTAGGCAGGGGGTATCTGTTGAGCATGATTTATTTCAACACCTTGTAATCTATACACATTTGCCAAGTCCCATGCTTCTTCAATACAATGATGATGGGTGACCCACATGGTGATGTCCTCAGTCGAATGAAACCCTATTCCTGTAGTTGCTACAAATATTTCTTCACCTCACTTGCTTCTGTAACAATCTACCTATACAACCCAATATTTGACAATGGGGAGTCCAGAAATAGTTGGATCTCATTCTCTGCTTCTTTCTTAGGTGGTAACGCTTTAGGTTCTCAGAACACATCCTTGTATGCTTATAACAACTCCTCCAATTGTTGTTTATGTTTCATAGTACACCCCTCCAAGGATGCCTTGCCTCTTATTGACTCCTCTATAGACTGAATTTCTCTTGAAAAAAATAAAACATACTTCTTGCTAGAACTGATGAATTTCTTGTCTTGGTTGGAACTTACCAACGAAATTTTTTACTTTCCTTTGTGCACATTGATGATGAATAATTTTCCATCCTTAACAATACAATACTGGTTATCTCTCCTCTTTAATATTGCATCATGCATGTACATGTATGGACTCCTAAAAATGACTTTACATACATCAAGGGGAACCACATCTAGATCTACTTCATCAATAAAATCAAAACTAATGGAAAATCTAATTTTACACTGTTTTGTTACCTTCAGCTTTGCATCCTTGTTTACCCATACCAATGGATATGGGTTTGGATGGTCACAAACTTCCAGTCCCAACTTCTTGACCATCTCCGCTACAATGAGATTCACTTGTGATATTGAGTCAAACAAAGCATAAATCTTTGTATTCTTGACCTATATCTTTATATGGAAGAGTTTGGTAATTTCTTTCTCTTCCTATTACTGAAGGCTACTCAGATTCACCTCCTTCTTCACTGACATAAAAAATATATTCTCTTCCACATCTGAGTTGCTTTCAACTTGGTTGCTTGAATCAGTAACCATGAGATTCTTCTTCTTGTTATCTTTCTTCTTGTTCTTTGGGTTTAACTATGGATGCAATTTCCAACACTTCTCCTCTGTATGGCCATCAATATTGCAGTGGTTGTAGTGGTTGATAGGATCTTTGCATTGGTGTGTTGTGGCTACCGTATTTTTATCTTTTCCCCAAATTTTCTTCTTCTTCGCCTCCTTAGAAGCATCTTGTTTCTCCTTATGCTTCAGTCTACTTGATTGTGCTCTCTTTAAGCCTATGTTTTCTAGGTATTGCACCTATACACAAGCCTCATCCACTAATTTGGGCTTGAACAACATAAATTGATCACGTAGATAGTGGTGGAGACCCCCCAAATAGATTAGGAGTACATATGGGTTCTTTGGAGAGGTACCCAATACTATAGCCATCTTTATGAATTCCTTGGTGTACTCCTGCATGCTTTAGCCTAAATTTTTCTTGAATTAATGCCACCGGATCCACTGGTCATCTACATAACCAATGGGATAAAACTGTTACTTAACGAGGGTTTTGAAATCCTCCCACTTAGTCACTAGAGGTTTTCTCTCCAACCTTAGGGCTTCTATGTGGCTCCCCCACCAATTTAGTGCATGGCACTCTAATTTTACTCGCATGAATGAGATATTTTTCCCTTCCTCAATCTGAAGGACACTGAAATAAACTTCCAGTTGCAACAACTAGTGGTTCGGCTTCAAATAATCAATATCGTCATGATACGACTTGATATTGAATTTTTCTTCCATTTTAAATAGGGACTGTGATTAGTTCACAACACTCGAACTGGGTCGATCTTTTTCGGGTCCTTTCTTCGACTAGTACTCCATTTCTCCCTGATCTTTTGATCCCTGTGCTGATTTTTTTCTTTGCATTCAAACCCCCATCTTCTCCAAATATTCCCAACTTGATATTCAAGGTTTCCATGAGGAGGATTTCATTGTGGTTGTTATCCTTGACTTTTTGTTCCAAGCATAAACCTCACCTCTTTAGGATCACAAAGCTCATTTATAGATTTGTCGCCATGATCAGGGTTTTATGATTTTCAGCCCTGCTGATATAGATCCCTGCAATGTCCAAAAAAAACCCAAAGAAACCTTCTCTAATACAAAATTATTCGTAAACTTTCATGGATATTCCACTTGACAGTTCATCACAACTGACAATATTATATTAAAAATCCAAAGTTTTACACTATTACAATTTAATTTAATTTCTAGATCTGTATATTTTATTGTAATTAGTGCATGCATGCGAATGTAAATTATGAAAAAAAGTAGATAACAATAAAATAATATCACAGATACACACATAGGACACAAAATATTCTCTGGGAAACCCTTTCAGTAGAAAACCCAATTGGAAGGTGAGGTCGCTTCGTTCTCTTTCTCTGTCTGGAAAATATGGATGCAGGTACAAAGCAGTAATGTATGTGGTCCATGCGCTGCTACAGTGCATAGATCCTCCCTGTGTGCTCTACCTCCTATCTCTCATGGTTAAATTTTCTCAGCTCTGGAACAAAATTCTCTCGAAAGAATGGAATTCCTCTTCCTCCTAGTGGCCCGGTTATAACACAACACGATAACCTACTACTGGTTAATTTTCACTACATCAACTCTTAACTAGAGTTGCAATATAGAATTTTCTAGAGTATTTTACATCAAAAACATGTGGCTAGTCCCTTTTCCATGAATAATGGAACCTGGTGCGGCATCCTCCCGAATTATAGGTGTGAAAACAAAAACTCCATAAATTATTATACTAACAATACATTAAACAAAATTCCGTAACACATTTGAAAAAATATTAAACTACATTAAAAAGACCATAAATAAATTAAACTAAGTGAAAGTTAAAAGTCCGACTCTTATGAATTCATCTAAATCGAGAATATAAAGTCAAAAGAGCAAATTGGAAACGGAGATTATGAAATTATATTCACGTTATCTTCATCTCCCATATTCCATTCATGCAATCTTTACTCGAAATGTTAGTCATGACAGGCTTACCTACAAAAGTAAAATTTATTTATTTATATTTTAAATTTCGTTTATCATAAAAATTATAAAACTAAAAATTATTTTTTAATTACGCTTTCCAATAATGGAACTTTCCCTAACCCCATGTATAATCAAATAATTTATTAAGTTTTCCAATATTTTAAATTTTATTATTATTATATAATATATATATATATATAAATAAGGTAAAGTGTTGTCTGTTTTGGATAGTTTAATTGATAATGATTGTCTAAATGAAAGTCTGGTTGAATCAAAAGTTTTAAATTCAAATCTTATACGATTCCTAATCAAAATAAAAAATTAAATGTGATAAAAATATAATCAAACTAAATACATAAAAATTAAAAAGTTAACAAATCACTACATCTTTATAATTGAACTTGCTAAAATAAAAGTCTTACTGAATCAAAAATTTTAAATTCAAATCTTATATGATTCTCGATCAAAAATAAAAAATTAAACATGATAAAAATATAATCCCACTGAACATAGAAAAAATAAAAGCTTAACAAATCACTACAACTCTACAACTGAACTTTCTAAAATAACTTTCTAGAATAAATTGCATGACAAAGAAAAGCTAACCCATCTCAATACTCACAAGTTGTTCCAAGCAGCTGGGCATCTGCTACCGTTGTGGGCTGGCCAACCTGTGACATTTTGTTCACACCATCTCCACCAACGCTCACAGGCACGCGATCCACCTCCATGAAAAGCACCTGGTGATGTGCAGGGTACCACCATGCGTCTCCAAGACTCCTGCCTTTAATCTCGTAAAACTAATAACAAAGTTAATTTAGTGAAATGATTTTCTTTATATTTGATTGGATGGTTTTAATGATAAAAGATCTCAATGGTGGGAACCATAAAAACTAGCAATAAAGTTAATTTAGTGGAATGATTTTTTTTTTTTTTTTATATGTGATTGGATGGTTTTAATGATAAAAGATTACAATGGTAGGAACAGTAGAATATTATCTTAAGTGGGTTGATATATTTTAAATAATGTTATTTTAAGTGGGTTGATCTATTCTATTTTATGTTATGTTAAATAGGTTGATATATTTTAAATCATGTTATTTTAAATGGGTTGTTTTTTTTTATTATGTTATTCTAAGTGGGTTGATCTATTTTAAATTTTTAAATTTTTAATATTTAAATGGTGATAAGATGCGTATATTTTTCTTAGGTGGTGAAATAAATAAAGGTGTTATTGTGAATATTTTATAATTGATTATGGTGATTTAAATCTCTTTATTTTTTAATTAAAATGCTATATATTTTGATTTTTTAATAATAATTTGGATGGTTTTAAAAATTGGTTAACACTTTTATACAAAATTTTTCTAATAAAAGTATTAGTATTAGTTTATTTTAGGTTATCTAAGGCAAGTGTTTAAAGTTAGTAGATTAATTTGAAGTTATTTCTAAAAAATGCTTTTTTTTATATACAATCTAAATATTTGTATTTTATATTTAATTGATGATAATAATATTTTAATATAAAAAATCATATTAGCTTAGTTATATAATTAAAACATTTATAATAATATCAATTTATGATAGAAATCAAAAACATTTAGTTCAAAACATTTAGTTCTCATACATCTTTTTTATAAAAAATTAAAAAAAATAAAAAATATTGAATTGTAATTTCATTTTAATTTATTATTATTATTATTAACTATAAAAAGCATAACAAAAGGTTTTAACTTTAAAGTTTAATTTTTTTTTGGAAATTTTTTAATGTGTAAATAAATTTTATTATAAATATTATGAGTATTATTATAATTCTCTAAATAAATATGACCCATTAAATATCAAGTATCTTATATAAATTTTATTTTATTTTAATTTTATTTTTTATATTAATTAAATTTAATAGATAAAGAGAAAACATAATGATCAAAATATTTTATAAATATTCATTTTAATTAGTATTGTAACCTTTTTTGAAATTAATATTATAACTTTTTAAAATTAAATTGAAAACATAAAATAAAATAAAATAAAATAAAAGAAATAAAATGTTTAAATAATTTTGAAATGAATATCAAAGCGATGTATTTAGTTCGTCTGAAGTTTCATAAGTATTTAGTTAAATCATTGTGATATGCAAAATATTTGACAAAGATAGTGAAAACAATGTTCAATACAATGGTCAAACGATTGTGAAAGCTTTTATTCAGTGTTTGGCATTGGTGCCTCCATCATCTTTTGGCATCTATGAACGGTGGTATAATTTTATATTTAAACATTAAGAAATTTAATTGGAATGAAAACCTTGTAAGTAAATTATGTATTTAGAGAGTTTTAATTTCGTGAAAGGGGTTGAGGATGGAAATAATTTTTAGGGAAATTAAATTATTTAAGAGATGTAAGTTTGATTGAGCTTCATATAATCACTTTATCGCATCTAAATAATAGTATTTCTTTTTTCTTGATTAAGTAAGAGTAGGACTTTCTATTAATCTAGCCAATGATACATAATTTACATGTCACCGCCCCAGCTCTGAAAGTCAAGCAGCTAGTTAGGGAAACTGGGAATTACAAACGAGCACTCTTGGACAAAAGAGAAGCAAACAGAATACAAATTTTTCAAAATGACCTACCAACATCCATCAAAGTTTTAATGTAAAAACTATAGTAAGCATGAAGTATCGCCGGTCGATCAAGTCAAATGGGCCCTGCCCAAAAAACTGTCGAGTACGGACCTGAAGAAAACATTAGGCTAGCTATAAACTTAATTCGGATCCATACCACCAAACGAACTTGCATGATCAATCCAAACCGTTGATCCCCCAACCCAAATCCAATGGTCTACGCGGATATCGGGTGGATAAAAAGCACTGAGAATAACTGCCCGATGAGGGTGGTTTTTCTCTCACCTGATGAAGCAATGTGTCACCCTCAAAATGGAACCAGAGCCTTGTCTTGAAAAACCACAAACCATAAAAATCCCGCCCAAAAAACTGTCGACGCTGAACAAACATGCACGATCAATCTACACCATTGATCCCTTTACACAGATCCAACGGTCTATGTGGATATCAGGTAAACAAAAAGCTCGAACAATAACCACCCAATGAGGGCGGTATTCTCTCATCTAATACTGCCATGTGTCGCATGCTGAAAGGAATCAGAGCCTTAACCAAAAAAACCACAAACCGGATATACTCCATCCGATAAACCGCTGAAAGGTATTAGCAAAGGACGCAATGCTGACAGACCTACACATTCATGTGCCCCACGTTGGCCATTAATCAGGTGCAATAGACAAAACTTGTGCCCTGCTCCTGAAATCTTTATCTCCTAAACTGTATCTCTCAACCTGTTAGTCCATAGCTCCATATCTTCATCCGCCTGATAGAGACAGTCCTCTATCAGTTTTCCTATGGGAAGCGACTCCAAAGTAAATCTCGAATCCCTGTTCCTATTGGATACACCTTCGTTCGCCAAACGGTCTACTAACATGTTAGCTTTCCTTTTCACATGAACAAAGCGAACAATTTTTAAGGTTTGCAGGTGGGAATAGATTCGATGAAAGATTTGCAGAAGCCTCCAATCCTTCGAAACTTTTTTTGGAGAAGAACCACTGCAAATTTTCTTGGCCGCTCGGATAATTAATTCCGAATCATCTTCGATGATAATATTATGAGAATTTGAGTCCAACAGGATTTCTAAGGATTGTTCTAATGCCATAAGCTCCGCCATATTGTTAGTGGATTTTCCCAGATGTCCATGGAAGATCTTCTTTAACTGACGTTGTTCATTTCTTATAGCCCCTCCAAAGCCAGCTAATCTTGGGTTTCCCTTGGAAGCGCCATCAATGTTAACCTTTAAGAAGCCATGAGGAGGAGGTTTCCAAATTATACTAACTGCGTTTAGTTGTCCTATTCCCTTGGTTAGGCCCTGAGGGATTATGGACTAAAGACCCAACTGAAGTATGATACTGTCCTCTTAGGGCTGAGGAGGTTCCTTGGAAAGTGTTCTCACCAAAATTCCTACTGTATCTTTGAGCTGATTTAAAATTTGATCAGTTATGTGGTGTGGCGAGCTTGCCTTGTTTTTGAAGATCCTACTATTGCGCTCTTTCCAAACATTCCAGATAACAAAGCTTGGAACCAGAGTCTAGGCTTTATTGATAATTTCATTCCTTGAGAAATTCTTCCTCCAGTTCCTCAAAGTGTTGGAAATGCTGAGATTTTTTCGATCTATATGTCTAAAAATTGAGGCCACCCAATCCCACACATGGGATGTGAAAGGACAAAGGTTGAGAATGTGCTCCATCGTCTCCTCCTGTAGGTCACAAAGGCAACATTTGGAGGGACCTATAAGGCCTTTTTTAAGGAGATTCTCCCAAGTTAGGATTTTCCTTTGATGCACAAGCCAAATGAAAAGCTTTATTTTCATCCAGTGACGGCTCTGCCATAGATTTTTCCATACTTGATCCACATTTAAGCAGTTAAATCATGATATTTCCAGTTTAGCTTCTTTGAGTTTGAAGTCGCCTTCGTTGTTGTTTCCCCACCTTAATTGGTCAGGTAAGGAGGAAACCAAAATCCTTCTATTCTGAAGTTCATGGGAGAGAGCATCTGCCCGAGCTTTCATGGGACTCTCATTATTGTGGCCTAGATCCTTCCACTTCCTCCATTTGCCATCATTTCTTTCCTGGTCCCAGAAGTATTTGACCATGAGTAAGCCTTTTTTGTCTCTGTCACTTTTGAGATCTGCTAATTCCTCTTTATAAAGGTTTGGTTCCTGTTGCCAGTTATCCTCCCAGAAACGAGCAAGGTTCCCTGCTCAAAATTCCCAGAAGTTGCGTTGCTAAACAATACTTTTATTTTCCCATGCAAGGTTCCAAATATGAGAGCCCTTGATTTGCCCTAACATTCTAATGTGATCCTTCTCCTGCTAATGCCTGGCATATTTTTGTTTCCATAGCTTAGCCCATGGAGCTGTCAGGTCCTTAATCCACCTCCACCAAAGTTTGGCCCTTGAGACTTTATTGAGAGTATCAAGGTCAGGAAGCCCCAAACCACCATGGGTTTTGGGCTTACATGTCTTGTCCCAAGCCAATAAGGCCCACTTCTTTTTTTCCTTTCCTCTTCCCACAAAAAGTCTCTCTGTATGTTGCTGATTTGCTATTTAATGCCTTCGAGAGCAGGAAGCGCTGAGAACATGAAACCGGGAATTGCCTGTAAGACAGTGTGTGTGAGCACAAGGCATCCTGCCAAATTCAGAGTCCTGTATGTCCACTTTTTGACCTTGTCTTGCAATTCATTTATTAAAGGCTCCCACATTGTCTTGCTTAGAGGTTTATCAGTGAGAGGAATGCCTAGGTACTTTGAAGAAAGAAATTCCCTTTGAAACCCAAGAATTCTAGTGATATTCCTTTGGATAGCAATGTTAGTATTAAAGAAGAAAACCTTGGATTTGAGGAGGCTTACCTCAGTGCCTGCTTCCATAGCAAAGTTGTTTAAGATGTATTTGATCGCCTGGGATTCTCTGACTATGGGGATGCCTTGTAGCATTGTGTCATCCACAAATTGTTGATGAGTGTTTGCTGCCCATCCACGGTGAGTTTAATTCCCTGTATCCGACCTTCAGCATTTTCCATTTTGATTGCTATGCCGAGCCCTTCCATCATGAGGACGAAGAGGAAAGGAGAGAGCGGATCTCCCTGTCTGAGACCTCTATAAGGTGTGAAGGTTCTTGATGGACCACCATTAAGCAAGATTGAAAAATTGGTCGTGGTTATAAGTGCCATGACCCATCTTATTCAATTTTTGTCGAAGCCAAAGGCTTTTAGGATTTCCATGACATAGGACCAACTCAACTTATCATAAGATTTTGAAAGATCTAGTTGAATGATCATGCCAGATTGTTTGTTGCTTTTAAGAGAGTGTATTACCTCATGAGCTTTAATGATGTTGTTAAGGATTTGTCTTCCTTCCACATAGCCAGTTTGATCCTCCGAGATAAGAGATGGTAGAAGGGGCTTGAGTCTATTGGATATCACTTTGGAGAGAATTTTGTACACAACATTACATAAGGCTATGGGTATGAAACCCTTCGGAGTCATGGCATTTTCCTATTTTGGGATTAGAGTTATGAAGGAAGCATTAAGAGCCCTCAGAATCCTTTTGGATTTTCTTAAGTCTTCCACAAACTCAAGTATATCCTGTTTAACAGTTTCCCAGCAAGCTTTAAAGAAATCTACATTGAAACCATCCGGGCCTGGGGATTTTCCATGTTGCATCTCATTGATTTCTTCACTAACCTCCTCTTCCGACACTGGCCTGTTAAGATTATGATTGTCCTCTCTGGTGACCAACTGAGGTATATTCTGAGTGAAAAGGTTGATGGACCTGGATCTATCCTATAGAGGCTCCTCTGCTATTGTGAGGAAATGTTGTACAGGGATTGATTCCATATCATTGTGAGCGAAAATCTCTATACCTTGAGGGCCTTTGAGCTTTTTGATTCTGTTGTGAGCCCTGTGAGCCATGGTGGATTTGTGAAAGAATTTTGTATTCCTTTCTCCCTCTCTGATCCACTGTATTCTTGATTTTTGTCTCCAGAAAATTTCCTCTTGCAAGCATCGTTCTTCCCATTCTCTCTACAAAGAGTCCATGAGCTTTTGCCTCTCCTTGGTAAAGCCCTCAGTGATACTGGTCTGATTGACCTCCTGCAGTTTCAGCTCAGCATCTCTTTTGGCTTAGAAGATATCACCAAATTCCTTTTTGTTTCACTCTTTGAGTCGAGACTTAATGTGTTTGAGTTTTTGCTGGAGCATGAACATTCTAGTGCCTTGAATGTTCAAATCCTCTTTCCACCATTTGTCAATTTTACTGGTGAATTTAAGGTGGGAGAGCCAGGCATTTTCAAACCCGAAAGATCTATTTCTTGGTGTACCCATAAAGGTAGCCCCCAACTGAACTGGTCAGTGATCCGAACCTCCAAAGGGCAGAATGGAAGCTATCATGTCAAGGCCTGTCATAATGAAGTCCTCTAAAATAATAAATTTGTCAAGTTTGGAGGCAACTTGGGAAGCCCCTCCCCTCTTGTTGTTCCAGGTGAAGATTCCATTTAAAGTTTCTGTGTCCACTAGCCTCATGTTCATTATGAAGTTCTGGAAGGCCATGGAGTCTCTTCCTAATTGTCTAGTACCACCTTTCTTCTCTGAAAGAGATTTTATCATATTGAAATCCCCTACAACGATCCAGGGCTTAATTGGGTGTCTTGCTCTAAGATCTTCAAGGGAGATCAGAATTTGCTTGCTTTTGAGGTCCATAAACATTTTTGATCATATTTGTTACCTTATCACCTACAGGTTGACATATCATAGAAAGATAGTTCTTGGATGATTTAGCATCCAGGATAGTAAATTTCTGAGGATCCCACAGTGTGAGGATCCCCCCCGCCGAGTTGTCTGCTTTAACCTCTAGATACTCATACTTGATTAGCCACTTTCTATGAATTTCTCTAATCTTATCCGTTAAGCATTTTGTCTCTTAAATAAAAATCATATCAAGTTTTTCTTCTCTAACTCTATTGTTGAGGTTTATTTGTTTCCTTCTATTACCTAGGCCTCTAATATTCCAGGTTGTGAGCTTCATTAAGAAAGGTTAACAAAAAAATAACTGGTGAGATCTTTCATCTTACCTGAGTTAATCAATAATTTTCCACAGTGATTCAGCAGCTCACTATGCTTTTTTCTTCCTCTTTTCCTACCTAAGTTCTTTGGAGATTGTACTTGTATATTCTCCATCACTTTGACCCCACTGTGTTCCTAGTTATCATGAATTATTTTGATTCTAGCTCCCTTCGATTGTGATATCCATAGAAAGGCTGTTGTACTTTGTCATAGTCCTCTTTTGGCAAATATTCCACTCCTGTGGTCGTCCCTTGTTCCAAAATTTTTTCTAGATCTAGATTTTCCCTGTCTAGAATTTCCTGTAGTTCATGATCCTCCATACTCGCTTCACTTGGATTCATCTCTAAATCCCTGCTTATTTCCATGCAACTTGGTAGATCCTCCTTTTGCTGGCTGTTTACTGTGATACCTTCCATGTCATCTTCCTTTTCCTTCTCATTTATTATTTTCTCCTTGTCTTGGACTATTTCCTTGATCCCTTTTTCTTCCTCTAAGATCTGGAACCGATTATGCCTTGAATGTCTTTTTTCATTTATCTTTTTTTGTATACGTTTCCCACCCATGCCTTTGCTCCCAACCTTGTTGAAATCCTCATGATTTTTATCCATAGTATTTTTCATATTATCTTCCATATTATTTTTTGGGCAGTCCCATTAAATGCTCGTGCTCATGGCATTTGCGGCACCTGAATGGGATTTGTTCATAGTCCAAAGTTTGCACCCATTCTTCATTATATACTTCTAAGATTATTGCTTTCGGAAGGGCTCCCGATAAGTCCATCTCCACACATATTCGAGCGAAGGATGTGTATTTTCCTTTCAGAGTTGCCTCTGAGATCTTTAGAAAGTGTCCTAGCTTGTTGCCTATTGTTTTCAGAGATTCTGGTAGCTAATAATATAGAGGAAGGGAGTATAATCTAATCCATACTGGTACTGATGTGAAAGTTTCACGTTCCGGGACAAATTTCATCATCCATGGCCGCATGTAGAGTCCAGCAGCAGCATAGAAATATTATCCTCCAGGCTTGCAAACACCACTGTGAAAAGGCCCTTAGATCCTAGATGAAGGTGTATATCACCCTTTGGCTTCCAATTACTTCTTATCCAGATGTGTAGCGCCCTCTCCGTCAGCCATAACTTCATATATTTGCATATGATCGCATGTTCGGTCATATGATCTCTATGTGCTTGAAGCGTCGGATCACTCAATATGACCCGAGCGATGGTGCTCGACTTGGGTCTATAGGTCCCATTATTTCTTTTGGAAGTATATTTTTCACTAATTCCTCCATTCTCCTCCTCCTTTTTTGTGTCCATTTGATCTCCTTCTTGTTCCTGAAGTCTGTTTCTTTGCAGAGTTCCCTTGCTTCTTTCTTCCGAAACCTGTTGCAGAGGTTTTTTAAAATTTTGGTTTCCTTTATCCTTACTTCGATTTGTAACAACCTGGCTATAGGAGGGAGCCGCACTCCCCCCTGCGCGATCCGCCATGGTGCCAAACTCCAAAACCCTAGCACCACAGTTCCAATCTTTTTTTCCACTCCCTCGCGTCCCCACAAAAAATCCCCGATTTGATTGGTCACTAGTGTCTTGTCAAAAATAATATGTTCCTAAATAATAGTATTTCACTAGTGAGTATATCATTTTTTTAATTCAACATTAAAAATTACCTGAGCAAAATCCCACTTAATTTATTTTTAAAAAATAACATTTAAATGTATAGAGCAATTAATTTATGTTATTTACACAAATGCAAAGGCTCTTTGGTGTTTTACAATTGGTTTAAAACAATACATAAGTTCATCTCACATTATTATTTCTTAGTATTGAATGTGGTGAGCACTTACATTATTATTTCTTAGTATTGATGAATGCACTGAGCATAAGGAAATGATAGACGTGTTGTTGAGGTCTCTGTTCTCCTCCATTCATGGTATTCCTTCTACACAAATTTCATCAAAGAATTGTGTCCTCAAAAGGCAAGTATTGTAAAACACAAATGGTCTAAGGTTAGCATAGGAAATACATCATAATTGTATTTTGTAACTAGACAATAAAGAAACATAAGCATATCATTCCTTTGCCCATTAGTATGAACAAGTATAAAGTTACCAATACGCAACTACATTATAATTTATAGTTAGACAATGGAGAAATATAAGCATATCAATTTATCATGTCTACATAGTAGAAGTGAAGAAAAATATGAATTAGCACAAAAAACAAAAATGACTAATTTATACCATAAGATTGGAAAGAGAGTTGGAATATAGAGGAATGATGACCAATTACTGAGGAAGAGTCATAATTATCACCTCTTATCATATTTTGTAAATACTTCACAAGTACAAAAGCCCCATAAATTACATTTAAATCCTATTTTTGTAAACCTGCTCGTACCTAATTGGTTTGGTTCTCAAATGGATTTTTTGATCCATAAATTGTCGTGGATATTCCAGTAAAAAATTTGTCACAACAAATATAGTAAAATATATTAGAAAATATGAAATCTATGCTACGAGGGTTTATTTATCCTTAGAATTTTGGATATGTTAATTATTTTTTATTGTGTATGCATGAAAATTATAATTATATAGGAAATAGAGAAAAAAATAAAATAAAAATCACAAACCACAAATTAACACAAGATATAACCTGGGAAATCCTTTCAGGATAAAACCAGACTGCAAGGTGAGGTTGCTCTACTTTCTTTCTCTAAATGGAAAATGGATGCAACTACAAATAAGTGAGGCTTGTGGTTTGTGGGTTGTAATAGTGTACAAACTCTCTATGTTTACTCTCTCCCTATATATTCTAAGTAACTCTTCTCATCTACAGAAAAAGTGCAAATAGAATGGAACCTCTTTACCTCCTAGTGGCCTTGTTATAACATAGCCCAATAGCCTAGTAGTGATTAAGTTTAACTCCTTTAGCTTTTAACTAGACTTAAAATATGGACTCTTCTAGACTTTTCTTCATCATGATTATGCGGCTAACTCCTATTCAATGAATAATGGGATCTGACATGACATCCTCTCGAATTATAGTGGTCAAAACATGAAGGTCGACTTATAAATGGCATAATGTTTTCACGCACACTCCAATTGAGGCGATTTGTGCATCATTAGAAAGGGGTGTGTGTGTGTGTGTATAGTATTGCTAAAAGGTGCAACACTTATACAAAAATTTCTCATGCCGAATAAACATTTTTTGAAGCCTCAAACTTCTCTTAGAAGGTTTCAGACTCTAGTTTTCCAAATCGGATCTCACATTATAAGTGGTCCTGCAAACTAATTCATTCGCCTTTTCTACTCTAAAAGAATAAAAATGGATGCAAAATAATATAGTGATCTAATCTAGGTCACACCTCCCCATTTTTGGATGCATTTGGTCCCCAAAATATTCTACTGAATGAGCGAAGGAAATTTTTAGTCCACCTTTTGTCAGGTGGACCATTTATACTTGCTTAGAATTTGTCCTTTTAACCCAACCTGCGAAAGGTCATGTTGCCCCTATCTTGTAGTTCTAAGCCTCTTATTCAAATTTTCATCTTCTATCAACTCAAACTAAGCACCTGGTGTCAAATCCTCTATACAAGGTAGGATATATTCCTCTTCCTAATCTAGAATGGAAGGATCATAGAGTTTTAGATTCTCTACATTCACTACTGAGTAAATGCACATGTATGGGGGTAGAATGATTATAGAGGAATTATCTACCACCATTTTGAGTATCTCAAAGGGATCATATTGTAGATCCTTGATTTACCAGGACTCTATAATAAGTCCTTTATCATTTGTAACTATGCATTATTTCCCACCATGAAAGACTTCTTTATTCTAGTATGTTGATCATGCATGGCCTTATATTTTTCCTATGACTTCTACAATGTATCCTATACATGTTTATGGATATTATTGATCTTATAATGTAATTTCCCCCCTTAAATCACCCTTTATAAGTTCCTCCCGGACTCCTCCTTATTTTCCATATGGATTATGCTGGCGAAAATTTGTTACAAATACCCAAGATTCTATCCTTGGTTTCCAAAAAATGTTTTCGTCATAGTCTATCTTAGCATCAAAATTTTAAATCTTCCATAAGCGAATAAAATCTCACCTAAAGTGCCCATGGGGCATATAATAGATAGTGATGGGGTTTACTATTAAGTCACTCTATGATGTGAAGGTCACCAGTTCGAAACTCTGTGGGAAAAAATCCAATCATGTTAAGGTATGGTGTGGGTCAAGCCGGTTGTGATCCCTAGGTTATTTTGACAACTTAGATGCCTTTGGATCATAGTTTCTCAAGCCACAGATAAAGCCTAATGTAATCTCTGATGAACTTAGACCACTTGACAAAAACAAGTCTCACCTCAAGTGCAACAAAGACTTAGATGTGATAGTCAGGGTTCATATCGAGATAGAATATATTGGACCAATTAAAATGTATGTTAGAAACCATTAACCATGACAAATTGATGGAAGAAGCTTCAAATAAGAAACAAATAAAGCACATCATACATAGACTTGATACAAGAATTTAGAAATTTAAAATAGATGCACAATCACATATATATGCATACAAAATACATAATGAGTTTTCTTGCAATAACCTCATATTATTATTAGTTCAAATCAGCACAATATTCATAGTTTTGCATTACATTAGCTAGATCCTTCAAGTACCATCCCAAAAATCCCCATTACAAGAATAATATTATAATAGAAAAGGTTGAGTTAGAGTTATAGCAACATTTTGACCCTTCTCTATTGACTCTCCTCTTGTGAAAATCGTCTTGCATGTCTATATATAGTTTTGGCCCATTGATCTCATCCAATTTAACTCGTGCCTGCTTGATAAAGTCATCTCTAACTACTTTGACGATATCAATCCATTTCACACTCGCTTTCTCCACATTCACTTGATTCTTTCAACTATAACAGTTCAATCCCTCTTTTGTGGAATTGGAAAATTCAAAAATAACCACTCAGTCCTCTACTTCCCACTTCCTTATTTTTGTTGCTATATTTTGGCCCAAATTAACCATACACTTTCCGGTTTCTACTACCTACTTTTTGTAGCCATATTCCAACCGAAACTGCCAAAAATTAAAGGACCGAATAGGCTCTGACCACAACCTATTGACTCGCCCTCGAGTCAATATTTCGCTTGCTCACTTGGTCTTTCATTTGCATGCTCAGAGGTTTCTCCTTCAAATAAATAACCCAACTTAGGAACAACTTGAAAAACTTTTCAGTAGACGCAGGAGTACATATCTAATTGATCTATCTATGTCCACATTAAAGTGGTACTTTCATTAGAAAAATGTTGAGTTCTATCAACATTGGGTGTCTTGAGCCGAGTTGTAAGTAATTAATTCCATTTAGTTTCCACAACCAAATTAAGCTTATAAAAATATAAATATTTCTCCTACACATTAGGCTTGAGGTCTCAGATCGTTTGTTTCAGTTGGTACGAATCATCCACTACTGTAGTAATATGAGCATCCTACTATATATCTTCAATTTTTTTTTTTTCTCTGTGGGATCAACAATAGATATAGGATCATCCATCAACTACTTAACCTCGTCTTGTAACTTGTAAATACACTGATTTCATTTTGCGAGAAGATTAGACCAATCTTGCACCTAGATAACAAAATGTTGAGAATCATTTGTTTTCCTCTGGAGCTTGAAGCAAATAGAAATACCATGTGCCATAACTCTATCAATCTGTTGGATATACTCTATGGTGGAATTTGTCATTTTCTTCCACGATTAATATCTGGTGCTCTTAAGAGATTTTTTCTTTGTTGTGAGAATGATCCAAACACTTTCGAGCAACTGCAAACACTAGATAAACTCATAAGCTAAAATATCTTTAGGAAACATAGAGCTTGTTTCTTACAATGATGGCCACATATGAATAAGCTTGGCCTGAATTTCTATGACTTTATCCTCTTCTTTTTCTTTTTGTTGTTGAAGCTAATCTCTTTCTTCCATAACTTGAGCAAGTTGTTGCTGGAGTGAGTCTCGATATTATGTTAATTAAGTGATATGGTGTTGTTTTTTCTCATGGACCTATGATCTGTAGACTACCATGGATATTCCACTGGACAGTTTATCACAATATATCTCACAATATTATATTAAAAATTTGAAGTTATACACTATAACAATTTTATTTAATTTCTGGATCTATAGGTTTTACTGTAATTAGTGCATGCATGTGAATTGAAGTTATGGAGAAAAGTAGATAATGACAAAATAATCTCTCTCTCTCTCTCTCTCTCTCACACACACACACACACACACACACACACACACACACACACACACACATAAGACACAAAATATGCTATGGGAAACCCTTTCAGGAGAAAAACCAACTAGAAAGTGAGGCCACTTCACTCTCTTTCTATGTTTGGAAAATATGGCTACAGGTACAAATAAATAATGTTTGTGGCCCAAGAGTTGCTACAATGAAAATATCCTCTCTGTGTGCTCTACCTCCTATCTATCCTAGCTATATTTTCTCAGCTATGGAACAAAATTATGTCGAAAGAATGGAATGCCTCTTCCTCCTAGTGGCCTAGTTGTAACACGACCCAATAACATACTAGTGGTTAATTTTGACTACATCAACTCTTAACTAGAGTTATAATGTAAACTATTCTAGAGTCTTTTACATAAAAAAAAAACATGTGGCTAGTCCATTTTCCATGAACAATGGGAGCTGATGTGACATTTTCCCTGTCAGGCCAGGAGTAACTCCAGAAAACTAATGCATTTATTCATTTAGCCAACTATCTATTATATACATGAATGTGATTGTTCAGTTCATCTTCTCGATGATTGTTCACATTCAGTTCCCCAATCACTGAGGATTAGGTGTCAACATTCCCCCCCTTAATCTGAAGGGATGTTGGTGAGTCCAAGCATCGTTCTGAATCTTTCAAGCTTTTCTCTTCCAAGCGCTTTCGTGAAGATGTCTGCAATTTGCTCATTTGTGGAACAATGGCGGAGATGGATTGTTTTGGCCTCAACATGATGTCGGATCAAATGATATTTAGTATTGATGTGCTTTGTACGATCATGGAACTTTGGGTTCTTGGCCAACTTTTATTGCAGAGGTGTTGTCAATCATGAGTGGAGTGGATTGTACTTGTTTTACCTGCAAATATTCAAGAAATTTTCTGAGCCACACAATTTCTTTCGTTACTTCAGCTGCTGCCACGTATTCTGCTTCTGTTGTGGAATCTGCTGAACTAATTGTTTACGTGATCTCCAAGAGACAGCTCCTGATCCAAGACTCATAGCATATCCTGAAGTAGATACTCCAGTTTCTTTGTCTCCATCGAAGTCTGAATCAGAGTATCCAATCAAGCTGAAGTCGTCTACCTGTGTATACTTGATTCCAAGGTCTTGAGTTCCCTTCAAGTACCTTAGAACTCTTTTTGCAGCAGACCAATGTCCCTCACAAGGCTTTTGCATAAACGTGGAGAGGATTCCAACAGCAAATGAAATGTCTGGTCTGGTAGTAGTGAGGTAGATGAGACTTCCTACAAGTTGTCTATACTTTGTTGCATCCTCAAATTCCTTTCCTTCAATAGATGTGAGCTTTAAGTTTTGTTCCATTGGAGTAGAAAGAGGATTGCACTCTGTCATGCCAAATCTGTTTAACAAATCTCCAATGTATTTCTTTTGAGAAAGAAATATGGATTTTGAATGTTGGGCTACTTCAATGCCAAGATAGTAATGAACATAGCCCAAATCAGTCATTTCAAAATTTTTCCTAATTCTTTCTTTATGGATGCAATATAACTTTCATTGTTCCCTGTCATTAAAAGATCATCTACATATACCACAAGATATACAACTGTTTTGCCAACTTTCTTGACAAATAAAGTTGCATCATCAAGATCAAAATGATTGAAGTTGAGTTTCAGAAGATGCTCAGTTAGCTTTTCATACCAGGCTCGTAGTGCTTGTTTGAGGCCATACAAGGACTTCACAAGTTTGCACACTTTATGTTCATGTCCTTTCACAGCAAATCCTTCAAGCTGGGACATAAAAACATTTTCTTTTAGATCTCCATTCAAGAAGGCAGTTTTTACATCCATTTGATGGACTTTCCAACGTTCTGAGCTGCTAGTGCAAAGAGTGTCCGGATGGTGGCCCATTTTGCTGTGGGAGAAAAAGTTTCCTCATAATCGACCCCTTCCTTCTGTGCAAAACCTTTTGCCACAAACCTAGCTTTGTTCTTTTCAAGTGAGCCATCAGCTTTGTACTTGTTCTTGTAGACCCACTTGCAGCGAATTGGTTTGGTTCCAAATGGAGGATCAACCAGCTTCCAAGTGCCGTTCTTTATGAGGGCACATACTCCTTTTGCATTGCTTCTTTCCATTCATCATGAGAAGCAGCTTCTTTAAAGGAAGTTGGTTCAAAATCTGTAGACAAGTTCAATTCACAATCATAAGAAACATCCATATCAACAGGTGAATTAGAGTCATCTACATCACCTCCATTTTGTCGATTTGCATTTCTGGTTCCTGTTTTTCCAATTTCATCAGGATGAACACTTTCAAGTGTCTTTGTCAGCCACTTTGGGGGACCTTTCTGAGATGGTCCAGGCTGCTCTATTGATTGAGTTGGGAGTGAATCAAGATTGAGTCTCCCAATTCTATCAATTACATCACTTAAAGAATCATCCGTTGTTGGAGTTTCAGACGAGGGAGAATATTCTTCAGAAGAAGATTCCACATGTTGATCTAGTATAGGAATCCCCCCTTCAAGATGTGGAATCTGATTTTCAAATTCTTGAAATGATTTCATTTTTGCGAATCTATCCAAGCGATCAAGTTGCCGCTCAACAACATTGTCAGATTTGGATGATTCAAGAAAAATTACATCTCTAGATATAACAAACTTTTTATTTTCTTCATCATAGAGGCGGTATGCTTTGGAGGTATTTGAATACCCCAGGAAGATACACTTACGACTTCTAGCACCAAGTTTGTTTCTATGTACCTTTGGTATCAAAGCATAACAGGTGGAACCAAAAATCCTGAGATGTTTGACCGAAGGAACATGTCCATACCACAATTCATAAGGAGTCTTGTTCTTATAGCACTAGATGGAAATCTATTCTTTATATATGCAGCACATAGAACAGCATCAGCCCAAAACATTATCTTTACATTTTTGAAAAAAAGCATGGATCATACCATATTCAAAATTGTTCTGTTCATTCTTTCAGCTACACCATTATGTTGGGGATTATAAGGCACAGTTGTTTGATGTTTAATCCCATGTTGGCGAAGATATTGTTCAAATTCATTTGATGTATATTCTTTTCCATTATCAGTGCGAATAGACCCAATATAAGATTGTGCATCATTTTCAATCCATTTATGAAAATTCTTGAATGTTAGGAAAGCATCAGATTTGTTCTTCAATAAATAAACCCAACACATTCTGGTGTAGTCATCAATAATGTCATGATATATTTATTTCCATTTGCAGAAGGAACAGGCATTGGACCACATAAATCTGAATGAATAAGTTCCAGCTTCCTATTTTCTCTTGAATGTGAGTCATGAAATGACTGTTTGCTATGCTTTCCTAGAATGCAAGCATCACATTGCTTAAGTTTTCTAGGAATTGTAGGAAAACCAGCAACACCATTTTTCTTCAATAAACGGAGACCGTCATAGTTTAAATGTCCAAATCTAGCATGCCATAATAAACTTGATGGAAGTGTACCTTCTTCATGATGGGAAATATATGAGAAATGTTGTGCATGAGCAGATGTTCCTTGCAGTTTGAGAAGTCTTTCTTCTTCTATTCCCCTCATGACAAATGAGTGATCAGATGATTTTATCACCTCAAGCTTGCCATCAAACATATGAATGGAGTGACCTTGCTGGCGGATGTGGACCAAGGACAAAAAGTTTCTCTTGAGCTGTGGGAGATATAAAACATGATCAAGAAGAAAGTCTGAGAGACCAGGCAGTTTAAGCCTGAT
>APFE030734203.1:36096-144204 GCA_000404065.3 Pinus taeda
CTCTTCCTCTTGTAGAATCTTGAGCAGGATATTTTTCTTTATTAGCCAGGCATACAGTCTCTTCAGAAGATTCAGGGACTGTCTTCTTTCCAAAGGCTTTTTCTCTATCAATAAACTTTTTCACAAGAGAGTCAAAGGTTATATCCTTGAGATTTCCATTTGCTTGCAAAGACTCAAGATAATTGGAGTATGTAGGATACAGTGCCTTGAGAAAAGCAGTAAGAGAGATATCCAGCTCAACTTTAGTGGATTTAATATCATGCATTATAGACTTTATTTCAGATGCAAGAGCAAGAAGATCATTATTTTGCAGTTCAAGAGTGAAGAGTTTAATCATAAGTTGGACGACTTCAAGTGCAGAATGTGAGTCATAGAGCTCTTTCAGCTTTTGTAAAGCTTCAAAGGCAATTAAACATGTTGAAATGTGAAGACTCACCTCCTTATTTACAGATGCTGTGATTAATGCATACGCTTTGCTGTTCTTGTTTTCCCAGATGGCGAGCTCTTTGTCTGATGTAGGCTTTTCTAGTCACTCTCTCCTTCTCCGACACACACTCCTTTCCACAACTCATTGAAAATGAGGGTGTGTTGTACCATCCGGGACCAGTCAGGATAGTTCTCCTTGCCAGTGAGAACTATTCCTATCATAGAGATGATTGAATGCATTCTGTAAAAAGTTACTTCTGCTGATATAAAAATTTTTTTTGTTGATATATTAATACTTCTGATGGCGAGAAAAAAAATTTGCTCTTAAAAAACTTCCGCTGCTTAAAAAAAAATGATTTTGATATGGATATATATTCAAAATCATTCAAAATTCTGCTACGCCATTATTGATCATTGAAATGAATACAAATATTCAGCAACTCTCGACAATATTCAGCAACTATCAGAATGAATATTGTTGCAATTCAATTTATAATTCACTAAGTCGCTATTAGGTATTGGGAGATGTTGAAGAAACTCACTGCATTGTACCACACGTAAAACTGGTCCAATTAACTCCTTCGGAAAGTGCTGATATTCCTTGGGCCACCGAGGCTTTGGGTTCGAAACCCAAAGCGGTGATTCTCTGGATATGAGAATTTCTTAATAATTCAGGCCAGGGACTGCAAACGGGAAGGTGCAATTCCAAGCCCCTGCAATTCTAAACCCTGTCGTCGCTCAACGCTTTCTGCCTTCATTCTCTCAATCCGGTGGTGCGGATGTGTCAGGAGAAAAACATTTTCTTCTCTTGCCTCCAACAGATTTGCACAGAATGTATATCCAGCTACGTATTATGTGAGATCCGAGGAATTTCTATGTGGTTGTGTCAGGAGAAAAACATTTTCTTCTCTTGCCTCCAACGGATGTGCACAGAATGTATATCCAGCTGCGTATTATGTGAGATCCGAGGAAAATGGAGATTTCAAAATAGAGTTAGATACACCATTGCGATATTTTCCATGGTCGAGTGTTGATCCTTACCCGCCATCATCACAAGCTGCCAAGCTTGTGGTTTCATCACGTTAAGCAGACCCCCAAACACGTAAAATTAGCAAATCTACAAGTTACAATTTCTAATTGAATCTCGGCCACTTCATTGGGTGAGAAGGCTCAGCGTAATAGGCGCGACATAACAGAAGGGGAAGCAGACAGCGCCAACAGAGGAGTCAGGTACGCGTTACCATGTCAGGAATTAGGTACGCAGCTTCAGGTAGGGAGGCGTTCTTTCAGAATTGGGACAGAGAGGAGCAGAAAGCAGGCAGTGGACAGAAGTTACAAGGGACGCATAAAAAAGGAACCTGGGACCTGTGCTCTGATACCATGTTAGGCCAGGAGTAGCTCCAGAAAACTAATGCGTTTATTCATTTAGCCATCTATCTATTATATACATGAATCTGATTGTTCAGTTCATCTTCTCGATGACTGTTCACATTCAGTTCCCCAATCACTGAGGATTAGGTGTCAACATTCCCAAATTATAGGTGTGAAAACAAGAAGGTCAACTTCTAAGTGGAATTAATGTTTGCATACAGACTCTGATTCACGTGCTTCTTGCACCATTGGAAATATATATGCGTGTATAACAACATGAAATTGTGCGGAGTTAAATAGATAAATTTTCACCCTCAAAAAACATCATTTGATGCCTCAAAACACTCTCGGAAGGTTTCATACCCTGTTTTTCCAAACTAGGTCCCACCGGTAAAAATGGTCTTGCGAGATGGTTCGTCCACTTTTTCCACTCTGAATGCATTTAGATGGATGAAAAACAATATAATGATCCATTCCATATCACACCTCCCCATTTTTGGAGGCTTTTGGTCTCCAAAACCTTTTACTGAATGAGGTGAGGAATGTTTTCCTCCACTTTCTCGCTGGTGTACCATTTAGCTTTGCCTGGAAGTTGTCCCTTCAACCCAATCTGCGAAAGGTCATGTTGCCCTTATCTTGTAGTTCTAGACCTCTTCTGAAAAACTGTATCTTCTGTTAATTATGCCTGAGCATCTGATGCCAAATCCTCCACAGAAGGTAGGACTTGTTCCTCTTCCTGGTCTCGCATGGAAGGCTCACAGAGTTTCAAATTCTCTACATTCACAAATGAGTAAATGTGCATATATGGTGGTATACTAAGTCGATAGGAATTATTACCCACCTTTTTTAATATCTCAAAGGGGCCATACCTTAGAGCCTTGATTATATTACTAGCCCCCTGTAACCTCTCCTTGTTCAACTGTAGTCATACTCTATCTCCAATCTTGAATGATTTCTTTGTTCTATGTTGATCAGGCCTGGTCTTATACTTTTCCTGTGACTTATGTAGTGTTTCTTGTACCTGTAGATGGATCTTCCTGATATTCTCTATAAATTCTTCAACCCTCAAAGCATCTCTTGTAATATCTTCCCTCACTCCTAATTTTTTCCCTTATGCAATATCCAAAGGTGAAGGTGGAAAATATCTCAAACCAAATGGGTACTCTCCTATAGAAGTTTGGACTAGTATGTTGTAAGAATGTTGTATATATACCGGATTTTCATACTAGGTTTTCGAATGCTTCTGGTTGTATCCCATGGGAAGTTGCACCGAAGTCTTGTTGACTAATTCTATTTTTCCATCTGTCTCTGGATGGAATGCTATAGATATCTTCAACTTCGTGTCCATCTTCTCCCACAATGTAGTCCAAACTGCACAAAGAAATCTTGTATCCTTGTCTAAAATGATGGTCCTTGGTATCCCAAAGTGCACTAGACATGTCTAAAGAAAAAGTATGTTGCTTCTTGTCTGTTGATGGTATTTTTACAGTGAATCAAAACACACATCTTGTTTAACCTGTCAACTACCATGAACAGGTAGTTATGTCCCTTCCTGGTTTCAGTAAAACTCCCACAAAATCCATGGAAATGCTTTCCCAAGGATGCGTAGGTATAGATAAGGGATGATATAGACCCTATTTCCTATTGCTATGTTTTCAAGTACAAGAAAACATGCATCCTCTTATGAACCTAGCCACCTACTCTTACGTCTTGGGCCAATACACATACCTCTACAAGTTAGCCACGATCTTCCCTACACCAAAGTGCCCTGCAACCTTGAAGGTGTGAGCCTCTCTAATTAGTTGTAGTCACTCACCTTTAGGAAATGGTTGTCAACGGTGTTATCACCATTATGCCCATGACTTTGAATCTGCGACTACCGATACAACTCCTTGAAGTCCTCATCCTATGAAAATGCTTCTCTATATGCATCATGGGTGAATGGCTCCATGTGAATAAGAGTCCCCAAAGTTGTAATCTTCGATGTGGGTTGCCTTGAGATCATGTTGGAAAATTTGTTTGTGCTTCCCTTATTATACTTGATCACCAAATGAAACTACTATAAAACAACGTCCACTTGTAGTCCTTGGTTTGTTGTAACTTACTCTGGGCCTGCATCACTGTAACGGTTGGTGATTTGTGTCGATTACTGTCTCTTTTCACATAAGATAGTGCTTCCACTTCTTCACAACTTGTACCATGGAAGATAGCTTCTTGTTGTAGATACGGTAGTTCAGGAACGCCCCATGAAATACTTCAAAATGGTGGCATACAAGCCTTCCTCCCTACATCAAGACAACTCCAATAGCATACCCACTCACATCTGTCTCCACTTCAAAGGGTTGTTGCAAGTTTGGTAATGCCACCACTGGTTCTTGATTAATCTTCTTCTTTAACTCCTCGAAAAACATCTTCTGACTACTGCTGAAAATGAGGCTATGAATTTCCTCATGTACTGTGCTTCCCTAATGAAACTCCTAACCTTCGAAACATTAGTAGGAATCTACCATTTCATGATGGCCTCCATCTTGGAAGCATTTATCTTCAACTCTCCTCTAACGATCACATACCCCAGATACACCAAGGACTGCTGCACAAACTTGGACTTCTTGAGATTTGCTAGCAGTTGATGCTTCTTTAATGTTTCCAGTACCTGCATCAAATGTGAAATATGATCCTCCCAGATAGCACTATATACCAGTATATCATCCAAATAGAAAATAACAAATGAATCTATAAAATGCAGTATTACATCATTCATTAATGTCATAAATGTAGCTTGTCCATTACATAGGCAAAATGGCATGAGAAACCACTCATACAAACCTTGCCTAGTTTTGAAGGTGGTCTTCTAGGTATCTTCTTCTTTGACTCAAACCTAGTGATATCCAAACTAGAAGTCAAGCTTGGTGAAGTACTTTTCTTGTTGCAACTGATCTAGTAGATCATCTATCCTAGGTAGGGGGTATCTGTTCTTGAGCATGATTGGTTTCAACACCCTGTAATCTATACACATTTGCCAAGTCCCATGCTTCTTCAACACAATGATGATGGGTGACCCACATGGTGATGTTCTCAGTCGAATGACACCCTATTCTTGTAGCTGCTACAACTATTTCTTCACCTCACTTGCTTCTATAACAATCTACCTATACAACCCAATATTTGACAATGGGGAGTCTAGAAATAGTTGGATCTCGTGCCCTGCTTCTTTTTTAGGTGGTAACCCTTTAGGTGCTTGGAACACATCCCTGTATGGCTATAAAAACTCCTCCAATTGTTTTTTCTGTTTCGTAGTACACCCCTTCAGGGATGCCTTGCCTCTTATTGACTCCTCTATAGACTGAATTTCTGTTGAAAAAAATAAAACATACTTCTTGCTAGAACTGATCAATTTCTTGTCTTGGTTGGCACTTACCAATGAAATTTTTTATTTTCCTTTGTGCACATTGATGATGAATAATTTTCCATCCTTAAAAATACAGTACTGGTTATCTCTCCTTATGAATATTGCATCGTGCATGTACATGTATGGACTCTTAAAAATGACTTCACATACATCAAGGGGAACCACATCTAGATCTACTTCATCAATAAAATCAACACTAATGGAAAATCTAATTTTACATTGTTTTGTTACCTTCAGCTTTGCATCCTTATTTACCCATACCAACAGATATGGGTTTGGATGATCACAAACTTCCAACCCCAACTTCTTGACCATCTCTGCTGCAATGATATTCGCTTGTGATCCCGAGACAAACAAAGCATCAATCTTTGTCTTCCTGACCTATATCTTTATATGGAAGATTTTGGTAATTTCTTTCTCTTCCTATTACTAAAGGCTAATTAGATTCACCTCCTTCTGCACTGACACACAAACGATATTCTCTTCCACATCGGAGTTGCTTTCAACTTGGTTGCTTGAATCAGTAACCATGAGATTCTTCTTCTTGTTCTTTAGGTTTAACTATGGATGTAATTTCCAACACTTCTGCTCTGTATGGCCATCAATGTTGCAGTGGTTGTAGTGGTTGCTAGGATATTTGCATTGGTGTGTGGTGGCTACCGTATTTTTATCTTTTCCCCATTTTTTCTTCTTCTTCGCCTACTTAGAAGCATCGTGTTTCTCCTTCTGCTTCAATCTACTTGATTGTGCTCTCTTTAAGCCTATGTTTTCTAGGTATTGCACCTGTACCCATGTCTCTTCCACTAATTTGGGCTTGAACAACATCAATTGATCACGTAGATAGTGTTGAAGACCCCCAAAATAGTTGAGGAGTACATATGGGTTCTTTGGATAGGTACCCAACACTATAGCCATCTTTATGAATTCCTTGGTGTACTCCTGCATGCTTTAGCCCGATGTTTGCTTGAATTAATGCCACTGGATCCACTGGTCCTCTACATACCCAATGGGATAAAACTGTGACTTAATGAGGGTTTTGAAATCCTCCCACTTAGTCACTAGAGGTTTTCCCTCCAACCTCATGGCTTCTGTGTGGCTCCCCCACCAAGTCAATGCATGGCCCTCTAATTTTAGTTGCATGAATGAGATATTTTTCCCTTCCTCGATCTGATGGACAATGAAATAAACTTCCAGTTGCAACAACTAGTGGTTCAGCTTCAAATAATCAATCTCGTAATGATACGACTTGATATTGAATTTTTCTTCCATTTTAAATAGGGATTGTGATTGGTTCACGACACTTGAACTGGGTCGATCTTTTTCGGGTCCTTTCTTCGACTGATACTCCATTTCTCCCTGATCTTATGATTCCCCATGCTGATTTTTTCTTTGCATTCAAACCCCCATCTTCTCCAAATATTCCCAGCTTGATATTCAAGGCTTCCATGAGGAGGATTGCATTGTGGTTGTTATCCACGACATGTTTTTCCAAGCATAAACCTCACCTCTTTAAGATCACGAAGCTCATTTATAGATTCGTCGCCATGATCAGGGTTTTATGATTTTCAGCCCTGCCGATATAGATCCCTGCAATCTCCACAAAAAACCCAAAAAACCTTCTCTAATACCAAATTATTCGTAAACTTTCGTGGATATTCCTCTTGACAGTTCATCACAACTAACAATATTATATTAAAAATCCAAAGTTTTACACTATTACAAATTAATTTAATTTCTAGATCTGTATATTTTACTGTAATTAGTGCATGCATGTGAATGGAAATTATGCAGAAAAGTAGATAACGATAAAATAATATCACAGACACACACAGAGGGCACAAAATATTCTCTAGGAAACCCTTTCAGTAGAAAACCCAATTGGAAGGTGAGGTCGCTTCGTTCTCTTTCTCTGTCTGGAAAATATGGATGCAGGTACAAAGAAGTAATGCATGTGGTCCATGGGCTGCTACAGTGGATACATCCTCTCTGTGTGCTCTACCTCCTATCTCTGATGGCTAACTTTTCTCAGTTCTGGAACAAAATTCTCTCGAAAGAATGGAATTCCTCTTCCTCCTAGTGGCCCGATTATAACACAACACGATAACATACTAGTGGTTAATTTTCACTACATAAAATCTTAACTAGAGTTGCAATATAGACTCTTCTAGAGATTTTACATCAAAAACATGTGGCTAGTCCCTTTTCCATGAATAATGGGGCCTGGTGCAGCATCTTCCCGAATTATAGGTGTGAAAACAAGAAGGTCAACTTCTGAGTGGCATAAGTTTTGCATACAGACTCCGATTGACGCACTTCTTGCGTAGTTGGAAATATATTTGTGTGTAGAATAACATGAAAAGGTGAAAATCTAAAGAGGAAAATTTTTAACCCCAAAAAACGTCATTTAATGCCTCAAAATTCTCTCGAAAAGTTTCAGACCTCGTTTCGCCAAACTGGGTCCTGCCCATAAAAACGGTCCCATGAGTTGATTCTTATGCTTTTTCCATTTTGAATGCATCGATATGAATGAATAAAAATATAATGATCCAATCTGGATCAACCTGAATAAACTTAGATTGATTTTGATCCTTCATTATCATCTTCTCCTCCAATTGAAATGAGGAAGCTCTAGAATCTGAAAGAGTTAGGTGAATTACTAGTGTTGAAGAGCTCATGTGGAAAGAGTGTCGATCTATGGAAATTTGGAGTGCAAGGGTTGACCACATACAACAAAATTTTATAAATTTCCTTGCATGGAAGGATATAAAGTATCTTTTTCTCCTATTGTACTTTTTTTTATTTTTCTAGCTCACTCATGAAGGAAGACAACATTTCTGGAAGTGAAACATTGGTTGATGGAAGAGAAATAATGGTATCTAGTGGGGAATAAATAATGGATTCATAAAAAAAATGGGTAGAAGATGCATCTGGGTTTGTGTAATGCAGGTCATTATCTTGCAAAGAAGACAAAATATGTGGTTGACTGGTAGAGGGAAAGGTAGAGAGTGGTACTTCCACCATGATTAAGGTAGCTCTAATGGTCATAGGAGGTTCATCATAATCAGCCTGAAATAGCTTTGAAAGGTCTATACCAACCATCTCCATGGAAACCAAAAGAAAATAAATAATGGATTCAAGTTTTTTCGTAGCAGGAGTTGCAACAATTGCCTAAGGAAGAATAAAGGGTTGAATGGGTTTGTTTGCAAAGGGATTGCATCAAGAATCGAAGCACTTGTAAATGGTGCAATTGTAACAAGGGTGGACGTGGAACCAAGAGTCAGAATAATACGCAAACATATTTTCTTAATGAGTAGCTAATAGTCTTTAGGGTCAAAAGGAAGAGATGGTAGTGAATGTTGGTGTTTGCGAGATGAGGATGACCCAACCACACATGGATTTTGTTGGGTAATGCCACTGAGGGCATAATAGATTCCATTTGGTTGTTGAATTTGTTGTACCTGAGGTCAACAAATAACTTATTTATGAAAAAATTATTTTGATAAATAGTATGGGAGTGGATGGGTATGAAGTTTGTTTTTGTCTGCATCCTTTAGGAGTGCCTAGCAATGGTTATGGTAGATATTCAACCGAATATGGTAGGCATATCTGTCAAGAAAAAATTGTGGAACTTGCATAATTTTAGTGTATTTAATCACTTTATTGTACACACACCAAAGACAATGTAATTAAAATAGTATTTGTGGAGTCATAATAAGTTTTTTTGGGTTCAAAGGTTAGGTCTAGGGATTTACGTTCTAGAGGAGCATGGAGAATATGGCCCACCGAAGGTTTCCACTTAAGAATAACAATGGAAATAACTAAATAATCATAAATAAAATATCCTACCTTTTGATAGTTTCTTCACATGCATAGAAAAACTCATGCAGTTTATACTTACACCAGTTCAAGTGGTTTCCCTAAACACAAAAATCGACCACAAAAACAATGTTTCAAGTGCATTTTCCCTTCATATAATGCCAATTAATATTACCAACTAATTTTTTTTTTCTCGGTAAAACTAGCTAGTCTATTATATTATATTTACAGGAAAAATTTACAAGCAGTGAAACAGGACTTCCATGGCTGCCAGTGGTGCCTTGGGTATCTTAGCTTTGAAGCAAAAAGCTCCCACACAGGGGCAGCATCGACAGGACTTCCAAAATTCCCCAAAAAACTAACTGAGGCTGGAAACCAATTCGACTTGACAGTCAACAGAACATGACTCATTGAATTAAACATGAGCATGACGGCCCACACAGGGGCTTCCTTCAAAACCAGACTGTAGACCGACACAGACGAGACAGACTGAGAGTAAACTCGACCAAAACAAACTGGACAGAATGAAAAACTGTAAGTGAACAAACACAGTGCTAACCCGTACCCATATACTCGCCGCAACCATTATCCTGGAACCGAGCTGAGAGAGAAAGGCAAGAGCCGGAGCGCACGTCGGAGGATCATTCATCGCCGGGACTTTTCTCCTCCATGATAGTGCACCATCCCTGACCCTCAGGGATTCCTTCCCACATGGCAGACCATTTATCCTTTGCTAAGCCTTGAGATTCCTGCTCCTGGGGGTGCGAGGGAGCGGGCATAATCTCCTTCCCTGAGGTTCCCACCTCAATTGGTGGCTGCAGAACAGGGCTCTCCTTTCCAGTGCCCTCTGGAGGTGGTTCCACCATTCCTGGAGGCATCCCACAGTCATTCCCTTCAGGAGATTAAGTAAAAAGCACTGAAATATGAGCATTGATACATGGATTATCCTTGGAGTTGCCCAGGGTGAACACAACCGAGCCAAATGTTGGGAGGACGAGCTCCCCTTCACTCGAGCTGCCAACCTCCATGAATTGCCCAGCTTGGAGTGGCTTAACCCCTGCCCTCCTATAGCAATAGCAGCAGTAGCAATGGTGGTGCTCCCTCGCTGCCGGAGAGCGAGAGGATGAGCCTCGCCCAGATCCCCTCCTGCAAGGTTGCCGCTCCCGTAGCCTCGCCATGGGCAATCCTCCGTCTCCCTTGATAGCCTTGGGTGACTTGTGAGACCAACCACAAGGCAGAATTCGCCACCAGAACCTCCCGAACGCGATAACCTCTGAATTCACCACCAGAACCTTCTTCCTCGTAGCCAAATTGCCCTGATTGCTCTCGATTTTCCACTTTCCCCCAAGACAAGAGCCTGAATTGGAGTGACGAAAAGCCAAGATTGCAGATTGAGGTGGTAGGATAACCGCCCACCTCTGAGTCTGCACCTGCGTCGAATGTCTCTGCGTTTGCCGTTCCCCAGCTCCACCATAACGATGAACTGACTTATGCTCCTCCACACCTTGATAACCCGCCACATTCCCTCGTTGGGAGCGCACCATAACTGCAACCATCTCTTCACTCTGCTCGGCATTGAATGCCCAGATCTCATACTGCGCAGGATTAAGCCTTTGATGGCTAATTCCATCAAGCATTTATGTGAGCACGGGGCGGCACATGGTGGACATGTGGCTTGGCCCTTTGAGACGTGCCATCACCCGTATCCGGGGGTTCAGTGTCTCTTTGAAGGAGTTTCTCACATTCCTGAGTCTGTTGATTACTGGGGATGATGTCCAAGTTTCCTGCTTGGAAAGGATGGTGGCTTTCTACCCCAATATTGGCTAGGAGATCAGCAATCTTATTACCTTCTCTTCTGGAGTGATGAAAGGAGAGGGCTCTGTGGTTATGTATCTCATGAGCAATGTTGTTTAGCCTTGCTTCTAGTGTCCAACTGTCAGCTACTTTTCTGGTTTGAGAGCCGTTCTGAATGTGCGTTACCATGCTGATGATGACCTGGGAATCACCTTCCACTATCAGTGGTTGAAGATTCAGGTGTCTGGCGACTAAGAGCCCTTGCCAGAGTCCCTCCAACTCCGCCGAGTTATTGCTGTCCCACCCTATATTGCCGAAGTAGATCTGCAGGGGGTTACCATTGTGATTACGAATGATACCACCATATCCTACTGGCCCAGGGTTGCCTTTAGAGGCTCCGTCGAAATTGAGTTTGTATGAGTTGGTGGGTGGGGAATTCCATTTTCTGACTTCCTTGTTATTACCTTTCATCGTCCACTGAGTGGCATTCCCTTGTGGCAGCTCCAGCTTCCAGTTGTCCAGGATGTTTTTCTCGTTGTCTTTAGTAGGGAGATCTTCTTTAGTCCATGATTTCAGAAGCATGGTCTCTTTGAGGTTGCCATGCAGTCTGCTCCAAATTTCCTCAATGGGCGAGCTTTGGTTTTTGAATATGCGCCTGTTCCTTTCTTTCCAGATGTTCCATAATACTGTGCCTGGGATTATGTTCCACATGTAGTTGAGGATCGCACAATCATAGGGGATTTTTGGCCACTGACGGATGGTATCTATGATGTTGCCAGGTCCTCTGCATCTTTTTTGACATCTGAAGCCAACCTTCTCCCATAACTTGTTGGCGGTTGGGCATGTGTCCAGAAGATGCTGTAAGGTTTCCTCATTTTTAAAGCAGTTGTGGCATATTGAAGGGCCTTGAAAATTGTGTCTCCTCAGCTTATTCCAGGTGAGAATCTTTTTGTGTCCAACCATCCAGAGGAAATGGGATATTTTGGGCTAGGCATTGAAGCCCCAAATTCGCTCCCATAGAGGGTCCGGCCTGGTGGTGGAGTCGCCTATGAGATTATAGGCTTCGGAAGTGGAGTATGATCCTTTGGGGAGGTAACCCCATCTGAGGATATCCTCGCTGTTCTCAAACTAGATGCTTCTCTTCTTTAACTCATCTTCGAGTGTTGCTACCTCCTGAATGCTTGTGATTGTGGTTATCTGATTGCTCGGTCACCATTTCCTGAATCCATTTACCGTTTCCTGTTCCCAGAATTGATGGAAGGTTGCATGTTGCTGCTCCTGTCTATTCGGAATGATCATTGGAGGAAGAACACTTGAGAGTTTGGGCTGTTGGTTCCATGCATCCTTCCAAAATCTGGCACTGTGGCCATTTCGTATTTCCAAAAAGTTGTGCTTCTGGATGAGATGATGATGCTGTTTGGTGGCATTCCAAATAAGTGACCCACTGATTGTGGGCTTGAATATTATGAGCTCTGCTTGGGGAATATTGTTGGTGTATTTGGCTGTCCATATTTTGGCCCATAACTTGTCTGGATTAGTTAACCATTGCCACCAAATTTTGGCATTCATGATGGTGTTGCTGTACTCTGGATCTCTGAGCCCTATGCCTCCTTTATTTTTGGGCCTGCATACAGTGTCCCATTTCACTAGTGCCCATTTGCGATTAGTGGCTGAGCTTCCCCATAAAAAGTCCCGCTGCAGGTTTCTCAATCTTTTTAAAACCCATTTTGGAGCTGCAAGGATAGAGAATAGATAGAGAGGCATGGCTTGGAGGATGGACTTAATAAGCACAACTCGACTAGCTAGATTGATGGAGCGGTGAGTCCATAGGTTTAGTTTTGAATCAAGCTTCTCAAGAAGAGATCGCCATGCAGGTTGCTTAATGGCCGAGGCAGTAAGGGGAGCTCCAAGGTAAGTGGAGGGGAGAGAGGTGGTTTGAAAGCCTAAGATATGGGAGACGGTGGATTTAACAGACGGAGGGGTGTGGAAGAAGAAAATTTGAGACTTGGAGTTATTGACATGAGTGCCAGAGGCTTCAGAGAAGTCGTTGAGCAGGGAATTCAAGTGAGAGGATTCCTGAGCCGAGGGGTAGCCATAGAGCATGGTGTCATCGACAAATTGCTGATGAGAGGAGGCTGGGGAATTGTGGATGGAGATTCCTCTAAGCTGATTAGACTGGAGGGCCTGCTTGATGTGTCTGCCAAGACCCTCAGCCATAATAACGAAAAGGAAGGGGGAGAGGGGGTCCCCTTGTCTAATGCCTCTGGAGGGTTTGAAAGGGCGGGAGGGAAAACCATTGACAAGAAGGGAAAAATGGGAGGAGGTGATAAGACTCATGATCCAACGAACCCAGGTGGAACAAAAGCCAAAAGCTTTCAACATATGTTGAATGTAAGACCAGTTGAGCTTGTCGAAAGCTTTGGAGAGATCGAGTTTGAGTAACATTCTAGCTTGCTTGGATTGCTTGAGGGAGTGGATGATTTCATGAGTGAGGATAATGTCGTCCATAATCTGTTTGCCCTCAACATAACCCGATTGCTCCGGAGAGATGAGCATGGGTAGAAGAGGTTTTAATCTGTTAGCAATTACTTTGGAGATGACTTTATAGAGGACGTTGTAGAGAGCGATGGGTCTGAATTTATCAGGAGTTATGGAGTTCTCCTCTTTGGGGATGAGGGTGATAAAAGTGGAGTTAAGGGATGGGAGCAGCCAGCATAAAGCTCTGGACTCCTCAACTACTTGCCAGACCTCCTCTTTAATCAAGTCCGAAAAAACATGAAAAAACGTGGTAGTGAAACCATCTGGTCCAGGGGCCTTACCTTCTTTGAGCTGCGCCTTCGCCTCGTCTACCTCTTGGGCTTGTATTGGGCTCATGAGTAACTCGTTGTGCTCCTCTGTAACCAACTTGGGGATATTGCTGGTGATTTTTCCAATCGCCCTTTGCCGATCCACCGCCTACTCTTGGTGTACCTGCTGAAAGTGATTGAGAAGGATTTCTTCTATTTTCTCATGCTCCTCAACTTTTACCCCCTCTTCGTTTTGGATGAAAGGAATCTTATTGTGCATCCGCCTCTACACTATAGTTCTATGGAAGAATTTGGTGTTGCGCTCCCCTTCTTTTAGCCATCGGACCCTTGATTTTTGCCTCTAGTAAATTTCTTCTTGCTTCCTTCTTTCTTCAAGCTGGTTGTTTATGTGACATTCTCTGTCCAAGGTTGCCTCTGTGTGCCCTGCATTTATTATTTCCTGATGGAGATCCTTCAGCTCCTTATTGAGCTCCTGTTGCACCTCAAAAATATTGCCGAAGGTCTCTCGATTCCAGCGTTTTAGGTGACTTTTTAGAAAGCGTAGTTTTTGCTGTAGCTGGAACATCTTTGAGCCCTCTGGCGGGATGGAGGCCCATATCGTTCTGACGAAGTCCTTGAATTTTGGATGCGTTACCCAAAATCCCTCAAACCGGAAGGGCCTTTTGGTTCTATCTCCTGGTCGTTGCCAATGCAGAGCAATTGGCCAGTGATCCGACCCTGAGTGGGCCAAGATTTCTGCGGTGAGATCACCTCCGAGATGTACCGCATTATCCAAAATCAGGAAGTGATCTAGTTTAGAAGTGATCTGATGCTTGCCTCCTCTGCGATTGCTCCAGGTGAAGGTGCCATTGCAGAATGGCATGTCTATGAGAGAGGCATTTTGGATGAAGCCCTTGAAGCAATCTACTTCAGGTTCCAATCTGGATCTGCCTCCTATCTTGTCCTCTATTTTGGTTATCATGTTGAAGTCCCCTACAGCGATCCAGAGTGGATGCTGCTTGTTTCTGCTTAGCGCTTCAATGGTGTCGAGGAGCGCTTTTTTACTCCCAGCGTCCTGCGGAAAATAGACGTTGGATAAATTCCCATGTATGTTGGTGCCGAGAATGTGAAAGGCTGCTTGGATGAGGTGATGGGAGGTGTGGAAGTCAGTGAGCGTTATTGCCTGGGTGTTCCATGCTATAGCAAGCCCCCCAGAGGCTCCCGTGGCGTCCACAGCCACTGATCTGCATCCTGGCCAGGCCTTTGAGAGAATGCGGCCCAGCGTGGCGCTGTTGCATTTCGTTTCTTGGAGGAAACACATCTGTGGTTTTTCCATCTTGATCATGTTTTTTAACATCCTAGATTTTCCTGGGCTATTGAGCCCTCTTACATTCCATGATACGAGCTTCATGATTTAACTATTTTGGGTAGGGCTGTAGTACTTCGTCAGCTTCGCATATCTACTAGAATCTACTAGGATTTTTCCGATCTCTATTGTTCTCTGGAGATCTGTCTTCCTTCCTCTTTTTTTAGTGTCCTTTGGACGCGGGCTGCCATTCCAAGTGCTGCCAGGTTGTATGCCCAGCTGGTGTTGGTGGAACGCTCTGGAGATGACCACTTCCAACTTATCTATATCCGACTCAGAGATTTTTCCATATGCCTTTTTCTTGCAACATAGCTCCAGTTCTATGATATCCAGGCCGTTTAGATCTATGCTTTCTGGTTCTTCCTCCATGTTTTGCACCTGACTGGTATCCTCTTGATGGGTATCTGAATTCTGAGGGGCAATCAACTTCCCATCCACCTCCATTTCCTTGTGAATCTCTGTTGAGTTTTCCTGATGCCTACTTAGGATGGTTGGGATGATAATGGGGGATTTAGACTTGGGAGGGGGACTGGATGGAGGGGGGTGGGTGGAGGAGGAAGGGCGAGCAGGGATATTCTCAGTATCAAGGGGCTGATCATCTGAAAAATCACCTAGGGACTCAAAGCTGTTCTTGGTAGCAGGGTTTTGGGGTTTAGAAGGCTGGGGTTTGGATCCATTCTGAGGCTTTTTCTGCGAGCGTTTTCTATGCGAGACTTTGGTGAAGCCATCTTGAGGTAGGGATTCAGAAGATTCAGGAGACCTGGCTTTGACATTGAGAGGGAAATCCTGAAACAGATGCCCTAGGGCATGGCATCTCCTGCACCTGAAAGGCACATGCTCATAATCAAGGGGCTGGATCCACTCCTCGTCGCGGTGCGCAAGGGTAACTGACTCAGGAAGCGCTTCATTCAGCTGAATAAATACACATATTCTTGCATAAGAAATGTACTTATGATTTTTTGTTTCTTCTGCTGCCCTGATGTACTTTCCCACTCCATTTCCTATGCCCATTAGACAGTCTTCCTCTCAGTATTCGTCGGTTAATGAGTATAGTCTGATCCAAACAGGAGCCCAAGTGAGATCTTCCTTATCAGGGTTAAATCTAGGCATCTAGTCCCTGATGTAGAGACTTGCCGAGTTGAAGAAATACGGGCCTCCTCCCAGGATCCGGTATTTATCTTCCAGACAGAAGAAGATGGCGGTGAAGAAGCCCTTCGGTCCCAGCTGGAGAGTGACATCTCCCTTAGGCTTCCACTTTGTTGCAATCCATCCATTTAGGGCCCGCTCAGTTCGCCAGAACCCTATGAATTTTCCAATGATTGCATGATCCTTCATAAACTGGATCCTGCTGTCGATCTTATCTCCGGGTAGTTCTATTCGCAGCCTTTCCTTGGCTACCGATCTGCAAGTAGATGAGGTGACCTTCGGGTTATTCGCCCGTGTCTCTTGTTCTTCTGGTGGTTCACTGTCATTTCCCTGTTGCTTCTTCCCTTTGTTGAGAATGTTAGGATCTACTGACCCAAAGATGACCTCAGGTCCTGGGCTGTGCCGTGAGGGGGAGGGCTTTGACGCCCCCCCCTGGGGCGAAACCATTGCCCTTCGCTGATCCTTTCTGTTCTGTCACGCTGCGGAGAATCTTGTGCAGCGCCTGAGCCGGTTCCGCTGTGTCGCCAGCGCCGTCAAGGCTGTTCTATCAGCGCCTTCAAGGGTTTTGATCGCAGAACCCTAGCGCCTTCCTGTCCGCCCAATCTTCAATTATCTTCTAATGAAAATAAACATTACATTATATAATAGAGTTTAATGTGACAACATCAATACTAGCACCTAAAAAGTGTATGTTCTTAAGTAGGTTGCAAAATTGGGGGTAATGAAAGGGGCGTCATAATCTCCTTCCCTTTCAAGAACACCATTTTCAGTGTTCTACTATCTATAGATCCATCCTATGTAGAATAAATGATATTCAACTTTCATATCAGCAACATTTTCCATGTACTTAGTTTCCACTTCCAGAAATATCATTCATTTCTCATGATCTAGTTACCTTCAGACCTCTTAGCATTCCAACATATTTCTACATGGTTTTCTATTGCTTCATGATGCTTACATAGGGAACAATTTCAACAAATTGATTTCTCAGAAACACTCATTGCATTAATTATTTGAATGAGTATGTACATGAATATTTAAAAACCAATTCATTATAGTCTCCCTTTCCTTGTAGTCACATACCTTCCAAGTTCATGCATCCCCTTCTCTACCTACCCGATCCTTCAGGTGATCCATTCCTTGGAAAGGCTTCCTCGCATAGGAAAAGTATTGGGACTTATGGAGTCTTATAACCAAGGCATCCATCTTACTTCCTCTAAGCACACAATACATATGTCGTAACATCACTCATTCTAATCAATATATGCCATAGGGTTCCATTGCCACCACAATGGCCTTGTTCATATGATTTTAAACTCCATAACCATGATCTATCGTTCTTGGATAGAACATCATCTCACTTGTATCACAAACATACATTTTCAATGAGATTAATCATAATAATTTAAGTAAATTATTTTTCGTTTTCCTTTTATTTTCCAAAATTTATTCATATAGGAATCATATGTCATGAATATGTTCTGCTAATGATGTTTGAATATTGCGCATGTTACTACTTAGTATTCATTATCACAACCAAGGCCATTTCAAATAAAATCTTTACTTTCAATTAACCAAATAGTGTTAATTTTTCATATATACATATATACATCTATCATCTTCTAAAGCGATATTAGAATCATTATGCACAATAATTCAATCATTGTAAATTGGTTTAAAAATAAATTGAAATGAAGTTATCATTCCATTTTTTTTCCAAAGGAGAATCATTGCATTATTTGTTTGCATCACACTCATTCCGACCATTCCATAGTGCATACAATCATATATTCCAACAACCAAAGGGTCAAAACTAAAAAATACATACCTCTAAATTCATGAGTAGTTAACTTCCACTTTGCTTTGCAATATGACGGCTACTAGGCACTCATTCCCTTACTCAACGATTCCTCACAATTATAAGAAGCTATTTCTTTCCATGGTATTCAATCATCCAATTGATTGTCTCAAACAAGCACACATGCACTCAATGCACCAGGAATATGTACAATCATGATTCATAATATGAGTGTCATGACTGAATCATGCCACATTAACTCATGGATACATTAAAAATATTCTAGCAATCTTTACACATTGAAGGAATCTTGCCTTTGACATAACCTACTAGGTATAAATGACAAACTTTATTTCTTATATCAACAATTCCATATAAATTTTACATTAACTAAGAAAATCCAACCCTTCAATTATATGTTCCTTATCAATAAACTCAACATTATATTATAGAATCACTTGTCTTAGCTTAGAAATTATTGGGCCAATGCTCACAAACTCATGAACATAATTGTAGTCCCTATATTTATTTCATACATCCCACATTTTTATGCAATATTTCAATTCCTTACCAAACATATTTAAATTATCTCATGAGCGTATACTTTATCATTTCATATTCGTTCAACATGGTAGCTCAATGCATGCACATATTATTAATATTTTACTAAATCTTTTTGTGATAAAAATTTCCTTCCTTAACAATATTCCTTCTTGAGCATCCATTCAATACACGTATTAATTTGAAAAACAAAAGATATCAAGTTTAGCTTAAAAGAATTTTTACGCAATTCATTTACCTTTTTACCTTTTCTCACTACTCTTGCTTGGCTACCATTACATGCATTCTCAATTAAGACCATTTGAAGTAGTTCAATCAGATTCTGCATACTTGATGTTGCAACATTCAACAACCCTTGAAATTATCTCAACGTCACATATTATTCAAAACTCTATCATTTCATCCACTTACACTTAAGTTTCAATTAATACTCATAAATGGAATTTGAACTATATATCCAACTTATACATTTAGACAATGCCTTTAATGATGCACATTCAAACATAAAAAGTACTTGTTTCCATTTTCTTACCATTCACACATTCATATTATTTTCATAAACAAAATATATTAGCCAAGCACAATTTTTAGTTAAGGTAAACTCCCTTCTTAAGCCATTTTCATAGCTATGACTTCACTGACCATCTAGTTTATATTGATCTAGTCAAGCCCTCCTTGAATGGATATTTATTCACATCTTCCCTATATTGAAACTAACCCAAATTCTTCCTTTTAATAAATATGGGTTTCCTCCCCCTTGCATTCTTTTGCATATCAACTATCTCAACACACATTATATTAGTGCAATGATATTAGACCATGATCATATCTTCATGAAATCACAAGAATATACTCATATCATGCACGTAATAGAGAACTCAAATAATTCTTTAAGTATGCATAGAATTCAAGAGTCATAATAAATAATTCTTAGAACACTTCTCTCAAGAAAACCACTAACTAACAACAAACCTATTATTTTCTCTTAGCCATAAACTTTGCTACTCCTATTTTATTCAATAGTGGGTTGTTCTTACGTTGGGCCATGACTCTACAAATAAATTGGATTACAAAGTGCCAAGTATGATACATAACCAATATTTAACACAAACAAGGCTAAGGTACCAACCTTGATAACTTCCAACCAATAGTATCACATCCCCCCATTATCCCACTTGCCCCAAGGTAGTGCACACCCCATTTTCTGATCATAACAATCCTTCAGGATGTGCCACTATCCTTCCGAGGTCTCCAACCTGTGTTGGCCAAGGATTTATGAAATCCTTGTGGCTTATAGGAGTTTCAACAACCTTCAAGGCTCCCAGTACTCTTCAAACCCCACACACAAACACTTGTCTTAACACTCCTCCTTTCAAGGCTCTAGTCTTCCACAAGGAAACCCAAGGAGAAGTGCACTCACAACACTATCACAACATGAATATTGCCATGCATAGGATCTACTAGTAGCGTTCTCTCATCAACACCTTATCTTCCATAGTCTTAATCCCACAAGACTACATGAAACACCTTCATTGGCTTCCAAATCATACTGTCAACCTATTCCTAGTTACATGTTCACCATTAACAACTATTAGTAATCTAAATAATTTAAACAAAGTCTTTCAGTAAAAATCACATGAGAGATTTTTTTTGGCCAATGCATTTCGAACCAACAAGTGTGGTTCATCATCAAGACCATATGAAGAGGCAAACCATGGCAAAGGCTTAAATAGAGAGCAATATAGAGACACAATTTCATGTAATGGCTATATTTGAATAATAATGTTTAAATTATAATATTAATTTATTAATATATTAAAAACAAATATTATTAAGTAATGGTTATATTAAATGGCTAGTTTTTGAAAAATAAAGTTTAAATTAATTTATTTAAAGCCGATATTAATTAGTTCTTGAAAAATATATTTAAACATATTGATTATAGTTTATTAATTATTAAAACTTATATGTTAAATGGCCATATAACGGCTTGTTTTTGGAAAATAATATTTAAACTCTGATATTAGTTTATTAATTTATTAAAAACAAATATTAATAAGTAACCAGTGTATTAAACAACTAGTTTTTGAGAAATAATATTTACAATAAATAAATAAATAATCAAAGTCAAACTTTAAATGAGGGGAGTAAAAAATGATAAAAACTAGTGAAAACCCTAATCGAGACAAGATCTTTTGATAGATAAGTTAACTAATGGAAATAAAATAAAATTAAAAAATTAAAAATAATTAATGGAAAAATAAATAAAATAAACCAAAGATATACTCAAGTCAAATAAATAATTAAAAGAGGAAACATATATATATATATATTATATATATAGATATAGATATATATATATATATATTATTATATATTATATATATATAGTATAATATATATTATATAGTTATATATATTCAAAAAAAGAAATAATCAATAAATAAACGGGGTCAACAATAAAATATGGGGCTCAGGCCCATTAAACAAATAACAAAAATACTAAAAGGAGTTAAGAATGAATAGGATGATAAAATACATAAAAAAAAAACACGAAGGATCAAGAGAATAAACTCTAATGAAGAATAAATCAATGACAAATACTATAAAAAGGATGCCAATACCTACATAGATAAACAAACAAACAAAATAAATCACAAAAATAAGCCTAAAAAGATAGGAGGGCAAGATAGGGGCCCAACTTCTACTAATATTCCAACCATCATCTCTATTCAAATTATTGGGTCTTTTTTCAATTTCGAGGGCCTCCCTCAATTTACAATGATGGAGATGACTAACCTTAGCAACGACTTGGGCCTCCTCAATGTAGATGTGATGCTTAGATTTATATGAATGCTCCGCCAAAGCAGAGGACAGAGTCTTGTCATGCCTGATGTCAGCAACATGCTCACGAATCCTTTGATTAATTGAGGAACCAGTGTCACCAATGTAGGAAGTCCCACAAGAGCATGGGATAATGTAAACACCCTTCATATTTTTGGGGTCCACTGGGTCTTTTACAGATCTAAGGGAGATCTGGATGGTATTTAAAGGCTGAAAGGTTGAAGCCACCTTATGCTTCCTTAGGATCATTGCAATCTTGTCAGCGGTCCCTTGGATACAAGGAAGATGAACACCAAAAAATTGATCCTTGGTATATTTCTTAGCACTGGGACCTTTTTCAGCTCTGAGGAAAGCCTTAGTACATTGGTGTCTACTATACCCATTATTAAAGAAAACACTTAGGAGATGTGCTTTCTCTTCCTTGAGATGCTTCTCATCAGAAACTCCGAAAGCTCTAGTTGCTAAGGTGTTGAGAACACCAATCTTTTGAGATCGGAAATGATGAGAATTAGCATGAAGATATTGTTCCATATGAGTTTTCTTACGATCTACTAATGAGAGAAAGAGCCATCATCATTCCTTGAGAGGAGGATGTCAAGGAAGGGAAGACTACCATTAAAATTCCATGGTGAACTTTATAGAACTAAATTGATTATTAAGATGGAGGAAAAATAGTTCCAACTTTTCTTTACCATGGGAGAAGATGACACAAGTGTCATCCACAAACCTCTTCCATAGCTTAAGAAAAAGACGAGAAGAGGCTAAGGCCTCTGATTCACAAAAGCTTGAATACTAAAATCTAAATCATGTTATGATAATTGACTTTGCGAGTATTTATGCATGCACATCCATTAATGTATGCACCTAGCATATATTCATACTTTTAGCATATCATTATTCAATATCTATTCAATGGAAATGTAGCCTTGAATGATCTCTGCTCTTGCATGTTTATCATGCATATGCTATTATTCATTAGCATATGAAAACTTCTCAAAACATGAAAGATATGTATTAAAACTAGAAAAAGATAAGTTAAGAGATTTTCCCTCATTACTATAGTTCCATCACTTAGCCATAAACTTTTGCAATTCTATTGTGTTGCTCAAGGGAATCTAGTCAACATTCTACTTGTTTATCTTGTTACATCAAACTCAAGTCATTCTTTAAGTAACATAAATATATCCATATATACAACAAAATAATATCACACAAGTACACATGCATGCATAGACATTAATTTAAATCTTAAATTGATTCCTATAATTGAGCCCATCTAGCTTTAATGTTGAGCATTACCTCTAGTACCACTTTGTAGCTTACATGGTACCTTATTGCTCAATTAAAGATATAGGGTATCAATTTTTTTCTTACTCACAAGCTTAGCAATTAGCTCTGATACCATTTTGTCACATACCCAGTTTCCTCAATGACTTACATAGGTTATGGATGCAAAATTTTTCTTTTATTTTTTACTATCTTGACAATGAGCTTTCATACCACTTTGTCACCAACCCTTACTAAATCTATCCTAACCACACTTGCAAAAACATGATTTTCATCTGTCAGACATTTTGTCAAGGACTTTGTATACAACTAATTAATTAATATTTTTCTTTTAGACATTTTATCAAACATTGTGTATGAATCCAAAAAAGAAACAATTCTCTGATTCCACTTGTAACATACTAACTAAAATATACCACTCAATCATGCAACTTTTGATTCTCTCTTCGATGTATTTTGCCAAATAGTTTGTATGCAGATTGTAATAAAACACCTTTACCACATTCCTTCAAATCCTCCAAATGCAAATAGGAAAATATCACAACACTACTATCATATAACAATGCTAACATATACCAATACTACCCACATCCACTAAGCAACATTTTCACTAGGGCATTTCATCAAACAATTTGTATGCAATGAATGATTAAACCATATAGGTATTTCTTCAAACACTTTGCATGAAAATTAAGATAGTAGTTTCCTTAGGGAATATCTCCTAAATTATAGAAGTTGAAGTTCTAAAAAAATTAATTAGATGATCAATGAGAGGTTCCCTCACTATGCTAAAAGTTCTAGCCTCTTGAACCTTCTAGTTGAAAAATTATAAGATAAATGACAACATGATCTATTTGATGCATGATTTTAGGAGAATATACGAAGCTTAAATTCTTTTAATCATATTTCCGAAAATATTATGACTGAATATAAGAAGGTTGGACTAGATGATCAATGTGATTTCTCCCCATTATTGCCCAAGTTTTAAGTTCTGGACTTCCCAGAAGAAAATTTATATCAAACATGGTATCATGACAAATTTGATGCCTGATTTTAGGAGAATCAAGGAAGATCAACTTCCTCTAATCATATCCCCTAACATAACACAACCTAAGATCTCGAAGTTGGACTAGATGATAAAAAACATTTCCTCTCACTATGGTACAAATTTTAGCATTGAGAACCTCCCAGAAGAAAATTTATAGAAAAAATTCTAGTATTACTGGTTTAAAGATGCATTTAGGAAGCCTAACTACCTCTAATAATATTTCCTAAAATTTTGTGAATCACAATTTAAAAATTGGAGTAGAGGATCAATAGGATTTCCCCTCATTATGGTCCATGTTTCACTTTTTAGAACCTCCTAGAAGAAAAATTTATAGTATAAATAGCAACATGACCTATTTAAGGAAGAATTTAGGAAGCCTATCTTTGTCAACTAGTGTTGTTTAAAAATTTAGTAGATATAAAAAAAATACAACCAAATAGTATAATAGTTACATCCATTATAAATTTTTTGAAGGGTAAATGCATGTACATATAAACTTGTTCAAAAGAGAAATTAAATAATCATACATGTCACAAAACCATCTATGTAAAAAACATCAATAACAAATTTTTTATTTTTTATTTTATCTATTGCAGCCAAAACAATATTGGAATCTAAAGTAGGGTGAACCATGTTCCACCCAACATAAACTTAGTTGTGTTATATTTTTTCTCACAGTTGGCCACACCTCCACACTAGAACTAAAGGCCATTCCTCTTAACACACATAGGAAGACTTAGTGATGAGGATTTATATCTTTGAGCAGGCTCACATTCACAAATATAACATGTCAATCTTCTTAACACACACAAGAAGAATTAGTGATGAGGATTTATATCTTTGAGTAGGCTCACATTCACAAATATAACATGCAAGTCTACACAACACAAGGGAGTCCTTCACTTACCTCTGCAGTTACTTAACCCTCTCCTCTTTAGTGCTATATTTCCAACACACAACCAAGACCATTCCTAGTCCTCATAACCATATAATCCAAAGAAGAATGACTACAACAAATTCATTTTTTTTTCGCGTAAATTGTAACTCACATCTCATAATTGATCATAAGGTTTCCACTTCTCTAGGTTATTTTATCAATTGTTTTATTATTTCTAATTTTCTAAGTGAGAGATAAAGATGTATGAGAGAGTAATAGAGGAGAGAAAAAGTAGAAGCATAAGAACCAAGAAGAATAACCCCTTGATTGATCCTCCCTTTTATTTTAATAATCCCATCTCGACTCTTCATCTTCCCAACCTTTCAGCTTCTTGGGAAGACTAGCCATCACATCCGAGGGAAATATTCACCCAAGTTATATTTTTCCTCTTAAGTCAAGTTTTTACCCTCCCCAAAGCATCATAAAATGTAGGCTGCTGTATTTTTTCATCTCTAGCACTTTTATCAATAAAATAAACATTACATCATATAAAAGACTTTAACATCATAGGATTGACATTGGTACCCCAACATTATATGTTCTTAATTACATTAGAAATTTTTGGGTAATGAAAACAGTGTCTTTCATTGTCAATCAGAACCCCTCGAGGGGAATTTATTTATTGTTGTATTAGTGAAGCATGTGAGATTTAATGAGAATATGGCCATATTACTTGAATGAAAATATAGACCGTGAAAATCTTAGATTGGAAGTGACTCCCACAATGAGTAATGTTTTGTTGTTATTTTTCGTTGAGTGATCTTGCTTATGGAGAAGAGTTAGATAATTAATAAATAAACCTTGAATAAGAGGTTATTTTTGAGGAGAAAAGGTTCATAATAAGTCGTAATTAGTATCTCTTAATGACAACTGTATAAGGGGAATTTGCTTGCTTGATTTCCATATCTACGAGAGACAACAAAAGAATCATTTACACAATGGAGATAAAAACCATTATAATTAATGGGTAGGGAGCTCAACAAACTTATTGAAAAAATTAATTATGGGGGCATAGCTTACACTATTGTTATGTGATAGTAGAGGTAAAGGATCAGAAGGAATATCAACTAAATGATTATCATTATAGCAATTTTTACAATATTGAAATCCTAATATTGTAATAGGTACAATATTGAAATCCTAATATTTCCGAGTTATTAGTGTATGTCACAGGACGTATTGAATGCTTGAGTTGTACTTGTAACACTCTTGAATTGAGTGGAGTTATATGGAGTGAAATTGATCTTATATAATGGTACATGCATGTAATCCTTCATAAGAGAGATGCAAACTTCCTCGTTCCTTGTTATTATAATGATTCAGACTCATATGACTTTGGGCTTACAAACTCCTTTGTTACTTGTTTGGTCATATCGTTACGGTTTGGACTTCCATGATATGTTAGTTTGATATTAAATTATTTACTTATATTCAGTAATCTTGCCAGCTTGATTTCCAAATGTCAAAAAGAAAAATGAGAGTATAAACATATATTGTCGAAAATATATTTTAAAGTTACCAATAACGAATTATTCATGTTCACTGACTTTATAAACTTAATCATAAATATACTTGAAAGAAAAGGAGGTAAAAAGGACTGGTAAAAAGGACTTCACTGCACATTGAGCTTTCGACACCTAGGGAATCAGCAATATGCTGATTTTTTAGGTCATATAAATTGATAGATGCATTAGAGACAAAAACATGTATATGAGTCCCCAGTAATGTGAAATATGAAATAATAATACTAATATTATTTCAATGCATGCGGATGGGGGTGGACGGAGAGACCATTTTAGAACCATTAAAGGTTATGTCTCAAAAGTTCTCACTGTAAGAAACTGTTTGAAAAAGGCTCCTTTTTATATGGTTTTCATGTAACTGATCAAAATCACTCTATGGTTTTCATGCAACTGGTAAAAACATTGTACGTGATTGGGAGGTCCACATTTATATGTGAGGCTCACTTGGTCTCTATGAATTAATTGTGATGTGTGACTTTGACAGATTACTATGACATAACTTCTCTATGGATAAAGCAAGCGAGAAGATAAGGATGAAGTACTTTGAAAGCATTTGTATACCAGTTAATCTATATTGTAATTCAATGTTCTCAACTATGTGCCACCTATTTACTCATTCCATCATGATAGAAGCCTTTTTTACACCCATTAAACTACGATATTTCCCAAAATTCCCTGACATGTGACATTCTTTTGATCATTTCATCCAATGATAGAAAGAGCTTATTAAAAAACTTGGATTTAATGACTTCCATCCTGATAAAATTTTCTGACGTGTTCCATCTTTAACCAACTAAACATCAATATCTCCATAATTACAAGCATGGAGAGAGTTCATTATGAAAAATAACACATTGAGGAAAAGATGATGTTAATCCGCGAAGGCGACAATCATGTAGACAGTTCATTTTTCAAAATGATTCGCACAGAAAAAGCTAGTGGCGATGATAAGCGAATATTGGACCGTTACAGGACACGAGCAGGTGGTCCAGATACTGAAGTGTAATCCCAAAGTGGTTCGACCTTCGTAAGAATGGTGGGCTCTATTTGTCTTTTCTTGTTGTGTTTCTATTTGATATGTTCCCATTTACGGGTAACTCATAAATATTTGTAGCTTTCGATGTAATTTGAGGGAGCAAATGCAATAATATGACGACTTGACATCCAATATCTATTAATTAACATAATATATAAATTTCAAAGAAGGTATCAGTATTGAAATTGCCATTATGATTTAAAAACAGTAATATGGTAGAATTCAATAAATAAAGGGTGAATGATATATTTTCACTGTAAATTGATGTTGCAACATGCATGTATATGTAAACATTTTTTTATTTAATATAAAATGGCTGGTTTTTCTTTCTTGAAAAATTAGTGGCAAATCCAATATACATCTTTTGGTGATCACTCCCTACCCAAAGATTTAAAATATTTATAATCTCATTTATAGATCCAAGTAATATGTGAAAATTATTCTGTAGTCGATTGGGCTGCGGTTATGGTGTATTCAGTAGTCGGCTGGGCTGCGGTTGAGTGATCCTCGCCTTAAAGTTGTGAAATAAGATTATGTTTTGAAATGAAATTATAAGTTTAATAATAGTACATATTATTTATATTTAAAGTTATTAAATATTTAAAATTAATAAAAACATATTAAGTTGTTTATTTTTATTCAAAATAAATTTATATCTTCGAACTGTTAAATGGGAAATTCTAACTTCTTTTCGATAATGGAAAGAGATAGGCTCTTTTTCTTCTTTTTCCTCTTTTAGATTCCCTTTTTTTTTTTTCAAATTGGAAGATATTGTAAATATAAATTAACAAACTATTGTTTTAATATATAATATTTTTATACATTTATTTAAAAATAATATTTTATATTTATATTTATTATTTAAGCATGGAATATGTTAAAAAATTGTAGCTGTTTGGTTAGAGCTCGTATTTTTTGGACTTATGAAAATAGGTTTACTGGATTTATGAAAATATATTTACTATTCAAGATCGATCGATAGGCATTTCACAAGAGTGAAAGCCTACTCTCTTATGGACTATTTTATGGGCTACCATGTGACATCATTTTCCTCATATAATGGGTAATGAGTCAACTTGCATTGATGATAGATTTTCCCATTGTATTTAAGAAAATCCAATAAATTATTTTTTAAAATATGATTATTAATATGTTTTTTTTAATATTTATGAATATTTAATACAATATATACATACTTTTTACATTTAGGTTATTATTATTATTATTATTTTTTTATATCATTTATCCTCTCTAAAATAGCTTATATATCATTTCAAATGTTTAATTAAAATCATTTTTTTTCAAATTAAAATTTTTAATTATTATTAATTAAATATTTTTGAAAAATTTAGGTTTTTTTTAGAGCAACTATCCATCCAATATAAAGAGGAAGTTGTAATTATCTTGTCATGTCAACATTTTGACTTGTTCAAATAAAAATTTAATTAAAATTAAAATTAAAATTAAAATTAAAAATGAATATTATATATATATTATATATATGATAGAAGTGACAACTTTGATCCATTTTAACTTCTGCCTAGAGGGATCAAATCTCTCTAGGTATAAACCTTTTCTCAAGTCTTGCACTAAAAAAAGAGGTTTGCACCTTACCAACATTTGATCCCTTTGGACTCTTCATAGATATGTAGTTAAGATGAATCTAGTTTGGTTGTTCCTAGGTGCACTCTCCAACCCAGTATAAAAGAGATGATGTATGATTATGCTATATTATGTTATGTAAATATTTTGTCTTAGTCAACTTACATAAAAAAAACTAAATAATAAGTTTAATTATTAATAATTAAATGAGCATGGATCCATCTTAACTTTGGATCTATCAAGGGCCTAGAGGGGTCAAATTTCTCAAGGTGCAAATATATTTTTGGAGCGTAAAACTTGAGGAAATGTTTGCACCTTGAGAGATTTGATCTCTCTCAACACTTATAGATCTTGATTTAAGATGGATCTAAGTTGGTTTATAAAATTAATTTATAATGTGATTTTTACTTTCTTATTCGTAGTTTTATGAATTTTGCACTGAAGTCTAGGAAAATGCATCTAAATCACTTTAGTATCACCATCCCAATCATTAACATGCCTACATATTTTTGTATGTGTCTCTTCCCAGCTAGTGCATGTTATGAACCTTAACCTCCTTATAGAATGAAACTTCACACCTTAACCTCCTTCTAGAATGAAACATTCATTCAAATCACACTAGAAAGATTTGATTTTAAAATGGAGGACAAAGGGGTGGGATTTGATCCACATGTGTACACAAGGCCAAAAAAACCATTTAATATAATTTCTTTGAGTGGAACCACAAGTTTAGCCACTACCTGAAGGTGTTCTTTGGCTCCAAGTTAGGACCTCATAGGAATCAAAACTCATATTAAAGGTACATATTATTGATGTAGTTCTCTCATAAAGTAGTCTAGAATCCTTAATTTACTCATAATCCTTACTAATTGCATTGACATGCATTCTATCACTTATTAAGGGAGATGTTTTCATGTAATGTTAAATTTAAAAATAATAAATAATTCTTACATTAAAAGATTAAAAAATTGTAATTAAAAAAATTGTTTCAACATTTGCCGTAAATAAAATACTCCATTTTCCATCTTAATTTCACATCAACTTTATACAAATATATAAAATATAATTGAAACTAGACCAACATAGATCCATCTTAACTTTGAATCTACCAAGAGCCAAGAAGGATCAAATCTCTTTTCACTTTAAAAGAGGTTTGAATCTCAAGAGATTTAATTCCTTTTGATGCTTGGTGGATTTGGAGTTAAGATGGATCTAGAGTAGTTTAATTATTAATTATAATCATAACTATAATCATAATCATTAATTTTTCTTATTTATTTTATTTATTTTAGTTTTATGTAATTTAAATGAGTTAAATTTTTATTGATATTTATAATTTTAACTATACTTATAATTTTTTTGTTTTTTTTTTCTTTGTTTTTGTCTCAATTAAAATCTTAAAGATTGCAACATCTCTACCATACTCGTTGCAGAGTGCTTCTTGGTTAAAAAATTTGTTGCTTAGTCTATAATTTTATTCTACTTTTTAGTATAAAGGACATATGTAATTGTTCCAGATGGCATGCTACATCTAAAAGAATATTGATATTAGAGTCCAATATTAAGAAGAAATGTAATACATTTATGTGTTTAGTTGACATGTGGTATTCAAAAGATAATATATATTAATAAGAAAAAGAAAATATTCTAATGTCACCCATAAGAGAGAGAATGGTGTTTCTTATTGCAAAATATTAATAAAAAAAATTCTCTTTTTATGTGTGTGTGTGAGGGAGGGAGAGAGAGAGATACATTCTACATCATTACTATATGTTTTTTTCTTTCCAATATGAGTGAAACAAAAAAACATTTTAATGTGGACAATGTGGTTCATAGATAAAATATTTCAATGGCCATGTTTGGTATTTTTCTCAAAATGAAGGTGGTGTGTAATTCCTTTCATGCTTAGCATGGAGTTGATAGATGGTTGGTGGTGGTGTGTGTGTGAAATCAACATAGATTCACATTAACCCTAGGTCTATCAAGTGCGAAGAGGGATAAAGGTGCAAACTTTTCTTAGTTTTGCACTCTAAAAAAGATTTGCACATCAAAATATGTGATCGCTCTAGACACTAGATATATCCTTAATTAACAACGATTTAGATTAGTAATAAAATCATATAAATGATTTAAAAATGCATATTTTTAATAAATCTTTCTAATAATTATAGAAATCCAATATTATCATATATATATATTTGTATCTACCTTACTGACCATTGTCTATATGTATAAAATTATTTATTTAATTCATATATTAACCATTAATTTATTTTAGTAAGTATATATCTCAGAGTATCAACAAGTATAACTTTTTTGAGTTAAACACACGGACTCACTTTGATTTTATCTTGAATTTAGGTGAATCGCATACAAAGAGATACATGTAACAAGCAACCCAAGATGCCACAATGAAATAGTGGAGACTGCTTGTATCTCTTGATAAAGGATTGTATACTAAGAATACCTAGGCCAATATTTTAGTGCATTTGGTTGAGGAAATTCAATTAGTTGGCATAGTGTATTATAGATAAATGTTTAAGGAGCAGATGAAAACACTGAAATTTTTTTGTAAGGTAACGGGAATGCTTTAAAGAGTGAGAAATTGAAGGGTAGATTATTAATGAACATTTTCTTTCCCCTTTTTAATGTTGGGTTCCTTAAATAAATGCACGCAGATTGTCCAATCATCTGTGAAGTTGTTATAATTATATTTGGTCATATGTCCTCATATAATCTTGTTTGATAGTCATTGATCATTGATCAACTTTTTATCTCTTCATTATTTTTCATACCCAAAGCTGATGATATGGTCATTAGTTGTTTTAGAGAATTTTCCGTCGGTACCAATGAGTTGCGTTAAGGAAGCGCATCAACCAAAAATAATTAAAATGTATTAAATGATTGTTTTTTCTTAAACGCAGAAAGCATACCATTTATGTCTTACATATATTCATTGGTCTTTTTTAATGGGAATAAAAAGATAAGAGTTCATCGGTAACGAAATGCAGAAGAAATTATAAGAAGATAAAACTTGGGATTTATAATTTTTTTCTTTTATTTTGGTTTTTAGTCATGAACGCACGAGCTAATTTTTTAGGGGTCAAATTTTTGTAAATTAGTTATTTTTTTACATTTTTTTGAAGAAAAAAATTGTATATTTGGTGAAAATTTTTCCAGTTTTTTACACATATGATTAAATGTATAATATTTGTCAAAACATTACCAATTTTGATAGTAAATTACATTTTTTTTTTACTGAATATTAGAATACATTATATATGTATGACTTTTCAAACTAGAATAGTATCCCATAATACTATAAATAAACATAATATTTGAATTCTTAAAATATACCCTAAAACATACTTTCTAATGTTGAGTTAGGTTAAATCTTCTTAAGGTTTTTCTTAGACCTAATAAGGCTAGAGACTATAGTTGGAGTGTAAGTCGTCATACAGTGTAAGTAGATACATAGACCTTGGTGACAAAGGTGCTAGTACCGTTTATCGAGTACTTTGTTTGTTGTGTTCTTCAAACTTGTTCAAAAATAAAGTCTCTCTTCTTTCCAACATCACCGTCTCCCCCCCCCAAACCAACCCCATCATGCCCACAAAAACAATAAAATAGATTTCATTCATGATAATTACATATAATTAACTGCAATAAGTTCATGTTTTCATTATGATTTAGTTCAAATTTATATTTATATTCTTAGATTTATTTGAGGAAGGATGATTTAAACTATTATTTGTAACTTCTAGAGAATGAGATGTTGACCAACACTCTGGTTTGCATACAAACAGTGGAAAAGGATTATTAGCATGATAGTTTTTCCCCCTTTTCATACCTTCTTTGTAATTACTCTTGTAACAAGTTGTTCTTGGACTGAATATTGTAATATCTCTTTCACTTTATTAGTAATTATCCCTATGTTACAAGAGATGTTCCCTTTAACAAAACACTCCAGTGGAGAGACTCATGGGTTCTAAAATGAGACTTTATCAAGATACATTCACGGTTGCCCACATATTTTTTTCTCAAAATCCATTGGAACATATAGGTTCCCTTAAATGAACTTGTGTGATATCTTATAAGTAGTAAAAATCAATATCTCCTCTAGATTTCCTCTCTAAGTTTTCCTTCTTTTTAACAAATAGGTTTTTAGCCTATCAATAATAGGTATGTGGTAGCACTTATGCATTAAATTTCCTTATTATTCATTCCAACAATAAAAAAAACATAAAAAAAATAATTCTTGGAGTTTTAGGGATTTCTTTAATTTTATTTTTAAGTGTTGGGAAATTAGATTGCATATTGCGAAATGCAAGTTTTTTCCTTTTTGTCTATTTAAGAATGTCTTAGTTAGTTTGATGCATTTTGAATCATTTTTTTCATTAGAACTATCTCATGAATATCTCAAAGAAATTCTTACCTTGGTTTGGCATTCATTTCTTCAAACCATGAATTGCAAGACAATGTTTCCACTTACCAAATTTCTCGTTCTGTATGTTTTTCATTTCAAAACATCATCTTTTCTCATTTTTGGATCGCTTTGAGTAAAAATAGAAATTAAAGGAAATCCTTAATAAAATGAACTATAATTATGATATGAACCCAATGGGGGAATATATGGGGTTTTATGTCTATGATATGATCCTGAAGTGGGGTATATAGGGGGCTAAATGCACATGCAATGTGTAAATGTATATGCAATAAGATTGGCCTAATAATAAACATGTCACATTTGCAATGCGTGAATACATATATAGATATCAAGTAGTAATTATTGAGGACATGTGATTTGGATGTATGAACGCATTTGGGCATTTGGAGGAGTCTCTTCTATTCTCTAGGGATTTATTGGGTAACTTGTATATCTTATTTATCATGGAAATAAGCTCTACATTGACTTATAGTTTCTTATGATATTTTTATTATTCAGATCTTACGAAGTGGTTGAGGATGCTAAAGGAGAATTATATGGATCCTTCAAGAGTAGGAAAGTGATTTTATGGTGAATATTGAAAGTGTTGAATGAGTATTAATAATGGTACTAAACTAAATGCCACATGAGAAGCTTTTTAAAATATTTGATTTCAACCATGAAGCTAGTCGGTAAGCTCGTCATTGAAGCCAACCATTAACAATGTATTTGCATGATGATATATTGATCATAGAGGTTTTTTGAAGTGTCTTAAGATATGTATAGGTCCTGGAGATGCCTGGAAATAGACTTGAAGCAAGTTGCAGAGATTTGGGTCAGACACAGTTTAGGTTTCCATGCTTCACAATAGTGTCATAGTATCCTAATACTCATAGAGCATCAATAGGTTAGTGTTGTAGTCTTGTCACGTTGTTCTAGAATAGTTTGTTGCATCCTACTCATTTAGTGCTAGTGACACTCTCTTATATCTGCGCAAAGCAAAACCACAAGCATAAATTTAGGTAATTGACCAATATATCAACTTGGTCCAATAACAAGCTGACATGGTCCTCAATGAATTGTGAATGCATTAATAAATTTTTATGGCTCAAGTGATCATTTATTTGGACTTTGTATGCATTGAGCTAGTGGTTGAATTGGTCCTTGTTTTCAAATATTTATTGATGAGATCCACATAGTGAAGTTAATGTTTATTTTGACCTAGTCCATCATTGAGTTGATGAAGAACTAAGATAACAAGCATTGGGTGAGTTTGATATGGAGGTTGGGAAATGTATGGTAGTTTAGAAGAGTTCTTATGATGAAGAATCCCATGACTAGAGAACATAGACAAAGCGATGAAGCGAGACCAAGCGAGTGAAAGGTGGTCCCTTATTGACAAGTGATCGAGCTGAGTTTGTTTTTGATGAGTGTGCAATGCCCTACACGAGTGATTATAATGACCGAGATCATTTGGAAATGTTTGCTGGACTAAGCAGAGGTTCCTTGGTTCAGAGAAAATTAGTTATGTGTTGGACTAAACTTGTGTGATGGTAGAGCGAATGATTTTAATGTATATGACTAAAGGAGTGCCTATGGAAAAAGTGACATAGTGACCTGTACGAATGGAATATGAGACCAATCTCAGAGATGTGTGCCCTAAGCAAGATTAGAGTGTGTTGGGACAAACCTCGGAAGTACTAGTCCACACCTTTGTGGTGACAGAGAGGAAGAGTCCATTTTTGTTGTTATTGTGTGCATGGAATAGAATATGAAGTGCACTTAACAATGTTTTGTTTGTCTAGCTTGTGTATTTAATAATGTGTTCTAGTGTGTTTGTGGCTGAGTGTATGTAGTAGAGATCTATTCAAGTCATGTAGATGTATGGCTATGTTGTTTTCCATGGATATATGTAGACGTGTATTCATGTACTACTGCTAGTTAGAGAGTTCATAGGTATAATATTGTACGTTTATGAGGGCTTTGTTGTTGATTTTCATGAGTAGAGTGTTTATGACTAAGTGATTTTGTCAGTGAGAAGTCTCTTAAGAGCATGTTGTTGGTTATGAGAGAAGAGTTAGATTGTATGTTGCAGAGGTTGATAGTGTGATGAGATGAGAGGTTGAGATTCAATGTTTGATTTTGGATCGATGAGAATGTGTTTCAGAGAGAGGTTGTATGTAATTGTATAAAATGAGATAGTGGGTCTAGTTTGAAAATGGGATGAAACATGGCCTATGGTGTCCAAGTTTGTTGCGGGTGGAACTAGTGTGAAAAATATGAAATGAGGTCCAAAAGAGATTAATGTTGGGGCATTTTCTATAACAAGCGGTGGCTTGTTGATTCATGATGTAGTGGCATAATTCGGGTTGTGGCTTGAGATATTGATTGTGGTGGATTTTTTGTAGTGATGGTTGGATAAATATTGATGGTGGTGACCTTCAATAGGCGATGGAATGCATAGTTGAGGGAATAGTGGTTTCCAGTAAGTGGTGGCTATCAAACATCAAGAAGTGGTGGCTTCCACCAGGTAGTGTCCTGGAGTGAGTTGTCAATCACATGACTGGCAAGTTGTGGCTTGCACACTGGTGGTGGCCAGTAATATGACTATGTAAAAAGAAGATTTTTATAATAAGAAGAAGAGAAGAAAACAAAAGGGATGATGGTTTTCTCCCATAAGGGTTTCCACCTTATATCTTGTGTTCATGTGTGATGGATGCCTTTATGTGTTGATTATTTCATGTTTATGTGCATTGATATGCTGCTCATGGTTCATGTTTATGTTTAGATATTCTATTATATTTATTTTATAATTAATTAATGATTCCATTAATGTAAATGCAAGGCAAAAATCAGTAAAATTTTATCCATCCTCACAATATTAATACACCCCCCTCTCAGTATTTTTAATATTCCAACAATTAGTATCAAAGTGGGTGCTTCCGGGTGTAGCTTGATCACTTGAAAGAAGATTTGGGAAATTAAAAAAAAATATTAAAAATGGATCATCAAGGAGTGTCATTGCTCAGTGCTTCAAAGTACCAAGTATGGTTTGAAAAAGTTAAATATCGGTTACTAGCTTGTGGATTTCATATTTGAAGGTTAGCATGTGAAGGTTGTGACCAAGATATGTTGCAGGCTAAGATGATGCACTATCAATCCCAATCGATATGTGTTATATATGAATATCTATACAATGTACATCTAGAGTAGGATGATTGTTGTATGTAGAGATCAGGAGAAATTAATGCAGATCTTTGATGAGAAGGAGAATGAGCTAAGGTAAGATGTACTCAATCTAAGGATCCAATTGCAGGATGCTAGAAGGGTTAAATATGTTATGAGTAGCCAACGAAATGAAAAGAAGGGATGTGTTCAAGAGTTTGAGGCTAATATTATCTCTATGAGGAAGAAAATCGAACAAAAAGGCATTCATCTAAAGCTTATGAAGATTCTTGGGGCCTTGGACAACATGTTTAGTAGTCAGAGATCTCCCTTTATTAGATCTACTATTGTCTTTCAAAAGGGAGAGTCTAGCAGGTAGGAACATGCAAATAAGTAGTAGATCCACAATAGTCTAGAAGAAAGCCTCATGGATCACCCTTTATAGGAAGATAACTCACTCCTAGGGTTGATGTTGGTAGATTTCAAGGTAGCCAAAACGCATTTGTTCCTTTGATGGATGAGGTATAGTGCTACATCTGCCATAATTTTAGATATGTTGCAGCCAGCTATAGAAATAAAGAGTTCAAATATAATCAATAGACCATGCAATAATATGGACAACCAAGTAGATCAACTAGCAAGTATACTAGTCCATTTAATGGTTTTTTATTTTATTGTAATATGTTTTACCATAAAGTGATTTATTATAGATCTAGTCCATAGAGTAGAGGTTTATGGGAGAGAGAGTTATGACATGATCATAAAAAAATTTGACCCCCTAACATTATATCTCGGTCATGTGACATTCTATGCATGTCATGATTTTGGTCACATGTATAGAGATTGCATGTTGCTCTATTCCTCAAGGGAAATCCAACAAGGGCCTACAATCCATAACCATGTCCATAAGATCAACATGTCTATTTGAGGTGCATGAGATCATGGGGTTTTGTGCATAGCCTTAGGGTTTCAAGGGCTTAGTATGCATCATTACTATTTTTCCTTTGCTCATTTCTTTTTTTTAGTAGTTCGATGTGTTATTAGGATGAGTGTAAAGTTTTTTTAGTGATATGCATGTATGTGTCTCATTGGAAAAGTGGTTAAGATACCATTCTACCATCTATGTATCAAAGACTATATTTTGTTTCAACCATATGTAGGAGACTTATGAGCCTTTTGACATGCATAAAAGAAGTTATATTTTTTAGCCATGTAAGCACCGATGAGTTCTTTGATTTAGTAGCCATGTACTTGCATTATATATCATTGTATTTTTCATGCATTAGAGAGAAAGATACTTGGTTTAGTGTGCACAAGAGTGAGTTATGTTTTGGTTACGTGTGGCAAACTAGTTGAGATATGTTTGGGAAAGATTGTGCTTGTCATAATCAGGAATAGACGAAAATTTGTTTTAGGTGTGCATTGAAGAGAGCAATCTTGTGTGAATTGATTAGCACTATAATTTATTTCTTTCATCCTTGGGTCTGTTGATTATGCACTCATTATATTCGACATGCATACAAAACAATCGTGAGTCTTGGCACAATCATTTATTTCCATTAGTTGGCGATATGCATGCATAGATATGACTCATACCTCAACCATGTATGGGAATTTGGTACCATTACTATAGCTTTACATTTCATGATTATCCATGTATAATTGTGGTTCTTTATGAGAGTATTGTTGTAGATATATATGGGCTTTTGGAATCATTAGATATATATGGCATTTTGGAATGATTTTTATAGCCCTATAGATTAATTCATGAAGCCTTGAATTTGCATTACATATCATCGTATATCATTTGGTCTTTGTTGCATGGAGTCATTAGTAGTTGATGTGGCCTCTTACATGTGGTAAGGAGGCAAAGGAATCAAAAGCATGTGTACAACAATGTGGAGAAGATTATTGCAACCCCCATTACATGTTTAGGGGTATCATGTTAAACATGAAGAAGTGCATGGTGTTGGCATCGAGGCATCTAGATTGCATAAGGAAACATTTATTTGGTTTCCAATGTTTGTCTTACAAAAGTGTTGGTAGCTAATCCAGATTCATTATAAAAAGACATTTGGTATCAATCATGTTAGTGTTGTTATCATGGTGTTTCAATGAAGGTTATAGCACCCTTTTCCATTTATGATAAAGGGGGATAATAATGCAACCACTTGAGTGAGAATGAGATCATCTATTTAGTAGTGTTGAAGATCAATTTAATGGAGTGGATGAAGGTTTTCATCAATGCCAAAGGAAAAGAATGTTGGAAACATGGTGTTGGAATTTATATCAACCATGGAGCCAGTCAATAATATATGCATTGATGTCAAGTATTAACAAAGTATTCTGATGATGATATATTGATTTCAAAGGCTTTTTGAAGTGTCTTGAGGTGTGTACAAGTCCTAGAGGTGACTAGAAAGATGCTTGAGGCAAGATGCAGAGATCTAGGTTACAAGTGGTTTAGGTTTCCTTGATTCACAATAGTGGCACGGTCTGCTAATCCTCACAGAGTAATACTAGGTTAGTGATGTAGTCTTGTCATGTTGTGTCAACACAATTTCCTATATCCTATGCATTTAAGACCAATGCCACTCTCATATAGATGTGCAAAGAAAAGCCATGGGCATAAACTTATGTAATTTCCAAGGTATTGATATGGTCCAATAACACATTGGCATGGTATTCAAATGACATGTGAACACATTGATAAATTATCATGGTTGAATTGATCATTTATTTGGTCTTTGTGTACATTGAGGTAGCGATCAAATTGGTCCCAATTTTTAAATATTTAACGATATTGTACACACAATGAAGTAATTGTTTAGTTCACCTTAGTACATTGTTGAGTTCATGAGAGATAAATATAATAAGCTTTAGGTGAGTTCAATTTAGAGATTTGAAAATGTGTGGTTGTCTAGCAAGGTTCACACGTTGAGGATTATGATGACCAAATCACATAGAAATAGTGATAAAGTGAGACTAGTAGATTGCGTAGTGCGCCATTGTTGAGGAGTGATGGAGTTAAGATTATTTTGGTGAGTTCACACTACCTTGCACAAGCAATTCTAATGATAGAGATAATTTGGTAGAGTGTAATGGACCAAGTAGAGGTTCCTTGGTTTAGATAAAATTAGGCGTGTATTGGACTAAAATTATGTAATCGTAGAGGAAGGAATTTTCATGTATATGGTTAAAGGATTCATTATGGATAAAGTGACAAAGTGACCTGTGCAAATAACATATTAGACTAGTCTCATAGATATGTGCACTAAAAAATATTAGAGTGTGTTGGGATAAAGGTCAAAAGTACTAGTATGCACCTATGTGATGGCAAAGAGACAGAGTGTATTTTGGTAGTTGTGTGCATTTGGAGTGTGATTGGATCATAATATGAAGTGCACTTGATGGTATTTTGGTTGTGGTTTTTGTTTAGTTAACAATATGTTGCAGGGTGTTCTAGTGTGTGCATGGTAGATTATGTGTAGAAGAGGTCTATTTAAGTGATGTACATGAATGGATCTGTATGTTGTTCTTGGATATTTGTAGATATTTCTTCATGTATTGTTGTTGGCTATAGAGTTCACATTTATATGTATGCTATTGTAGAGTTCTTAGGGTTTTTGTTTTGATTGTTAGGACATAGTTTATATGACTGAGTGATTTTTTCCGTGAGAGGTCTCTTGAGAGCATGCTCTTGAGTTGTTATTGGTTATGAGAGTAGAGTTAGATTGTATGTTGTAGAAGCTAATTGTGTGTTGAGTTTAAAGGTTGAGTGTATGATTCTGACTTTTTATTGTAGAGAGTGTGTTGTAGAGAACGTATGCAATTGTGGAGAATGAGATAGTGGGTCTAGTCTAAAAATGGGATGAAATGTGGCCTACGATGTTTGAGTTTTTCGCATGTGGATCTAAAATGAAAATTTTGAGATAAATTCCATAAGAGATTGAAGGTTGGGACTTTCGATGTAGCAATTGGGGACTTGTTGATTCAGGGTGTAGTAGCATCCTTCATGATGTGGCCTACGAACTTGGGAGTGGTAGCTTATGTCTAGTGATGGTTAGAAAAATATTGAAGGTGGTGGCAATGAGTAGGTGGTGCTCTACATAATTGAGGGAGTAGTTGCTTCCAACAAGTGGTTTCCTGCAAATTTTTGGAAGTGGTGGCTTCCATCAGGTAACGTTATGGAGTGATTGGTTGATTGCATGATTAGAAACTTTTGGCTTAGACATTGTTAATGGATAGATATATGAAAATGTAAAAATAATATTCTCATAATAAGAAGAATAGAAGTAGAAAAAGTGGATGGTGGTTTCTCCCTTGGAAGGGTTTCCACCTTATATCTTGTGTTCATGTGTTTTGGTTTATTTTATCTATTGTTTTTCTCATGTTTATGTCCATTGATATGATGCTCATAGTTCATGTTTATGTTTAGATATGCTATTATATCGTGAATCTAATTAAGTTATCATTAAATTAATGTAAACACAAGGAAATAAGAATTAAAGGTTTATCCATCAACACAATACTGATTCACCCCCCCAGTATTGTTAAGCTTACAATAAAGTACAAAAATGGAGATGCATAAAATTCAAGATGAGTTAATTGAAACTAAAAAAGCTTCCAAATGGAAAAGTGATAATGAAAACCTACTAAATATATTATATAGAGAAACACTGAGTTTGCAAAAATTTAATCACTTAATTAATCAGTCATTAAGAAAGTTAAGAACTTAAACAAAAAGGAAAGTAGAAAATCAAAGTGGGAAAATGTGACATCGCCTAGTTAATATTCCCTCATTGTAAATAATTGTAATTATTTAAAAAGTTGTGAGAAACTGACACAAATTCTAGTTTCTTGGGAAGTGTGATTTCTTGACGAAATGGTTAAATTAAATATATCGGCCATGGGTTGGCTAAGAATTTAATGGGATGGATGGGAAATGAATTGGAACTGAAAAGGAAAGGATAGGTTGAGGTGTCTATTGGCTCAAACAATAAGAAACAGAGGATAAAGTCATTAAAGATCAAATGGGTTGCACTATCCAAGGGTCCGACTATGTGGAACATTGGTAAACGAGATACAATTGGTCTATTAGGAGGAACAAAATAAATTTTGTGGGAGAAAAATGGGGTGATCATTGGTAAATTCCATACAATTGGTTTGTTAGGAGGAATAAAATGAGTATTGTGGGAGAAAAAAGGGGTGATTCATGCAAATGATGAGGGAGAGAACACACCCTCACTCTCTTATGTAGGGGAAGTAGAGAAAAAGGAAAGGCAAGAAAATATGTATTGAAGGAAAGAGAACTCATTCTCTTAATGAATACATAGTGGAATAAATTGTGCAAAGCACTGCAATAAAAAATCCTCCCATGGTAGAGGTAAAGATATAGAGAGAGCATAAATCAAAATTCATAGAAACCAAGCTTTGGGGTAAGTAACTAGCTGGAAAACCCTCACATACATTTGTAGGGTGTAAGTGTTATAGAGAGGAGTTGATTTATTGTGAGGTTGAAGAATCCACATGAAGCTTTTGGATTGATGCACCTACTAGATTGGGGAGTCACTTAGGTATTTGTGAGGGCTAATGAATGACATGGATTTGCTTTGGGGTTGAACCTTTGGCGATTAACTTACTGATGAACTTCCTGGAGAGGCGATATATTTATTCATCGACCACTTATCCATTGATGAAACCTCCCTTTATGTTGACTCTCTTCTCCTAAAATTGAGTTGAGGCACTCTATACGATGATATCCTCACATGGACATTGATTTTGTCTAAAGAATCTAGAAAAATTGAGTGCAATCTTGTGTAGTTGGTGCAGGGAGGTAGAATGGCATTGTGACATCATGTTTAAATTGTCGATTTTGATTAAATTTCCCATAAAATGAACTCCACCTCCAGCATAGGAATTTGGCTCAAGGGTGGCGGCTACAAGTTACTATGGTTTTATGTTGTCTATGGTTGGGTGGAGATTTAGAGTCCCACTCCTAGTTTCGAGATATCTTATAAGATAAGTATACTCTCATGTTTTGTGTTTTTGATTTAATGTTGTATTAATGTTGAGGAGTTTTATTTCCTACATGAATGAGTATGTCAATGTCTTATGAAAATATTTAAAAGGAATGGCTCATTCCCATGAATATTTTTGGGCTTGAAAATTAACTCAATTTCTTGAGTCTGAAGAGATGGGAAATCTCTTTCTATAACTAATTAGTTGCTTCAAATCTTTGAATTCTCTAGTTATTGTGTTGATAAGTCTACCTATACCAATGAGTAAATGTGTGAAACTAGGCCAATTCTAGTTGCATTAAACATCAAGAGAGGTAGAACTCATTTGTATATATGTATACGATACATGTGTGTGTGTGTGTGTGTCATTTGCAGGCAACATGGAAAAGGGATTATGAACCCATATGTATGACAAGGAAAATGTTGAACTCAAGCCGCAAATTTTATCAAAACCACCACATCCAACACTGGACTAATTCCTTGAAAAGCCACCAAGTTCATGATTTATGCATATCTATGCATATATGCATCAAGCAGGTGCTAGTTCTCAATAATATAAGTGATCAAGAACTAAGTGTTAATAGGCCCTGTACAATAACATCACCATGACTAAGTTTTGAGGGTTGAAAGGCCCAAGTATTCTCATATTGTAGGGGCCATAAGGACGGAAGATGATGACCTAGAGGAGCCATGATAGTAAAAATTAATAATTGAGGTGGCCTGGAGAAAGGAAAAAAACATCTTAGTAATGTATATTTTGGTCGTCGATGGGAAATCATCCATGGTCATTAGATGACCCCAGAGGTTCTTCCCTGGAGGTCTGTTTGTGGCGGTTTCAAATGGAGTGAAAAGGATTAATTACTAGGATCAAATCACTAGGATAATGTGGCATGGTGGTACATCGTATGGGTGCATACATCAATCAAATAGAAAGCCAAATTCAAGTATAATGTGAATGTCATGGATTGCAGGTTTCAAAGATTTTTTGGGACCCAATCCACATGGTCAACGTGAAAGAGGATGACATCACCTCGATGCTGAAGATAGGTGACGTCACCCAAGACCATGTTCTGATAGAGATTACGATCGAAACACATGGTAGAAATTTATGGTATTTAATTCCTAGGGTGACGTGGCAAGTGGGTCCATTTTGGTGGGATGAGCATCATGTGTTGCATGAATATCCTATAAGGGGTTGTGCCTCATCATGTAGCCCAAATGAAGTTTCCCCAGTAGTTTAGGTGGGGAGGAGTATGGTAAGTTGTTTGGTTTCTATGTAGTGGGGTGACATGGCATAAAGGGCATGCACCGACATACATTAAGCATATATATATTGTTATAGTTTTTTCCATGTGAGTTGGGATCAATTTGGAACCTTATGTAAGTGGGTCAACAAATCCCACTTGGCCATGACATGGGATATGAATGGGATAACCACATGGTTTTTTAAGATGTCATGACATAATATGATTGCCTAAGACTTTAAAGTGACCATATATTTCAATCCAGAAGTCGGATGGAGACAAATTTGGTATCATTGGAAAGGTCTCAATGCGACGAATGCAGTGGAATTATTCATTTTAATTTTTAAGGAAGTCATAAAAGGTTAAAAAATTTAGACCCCATTACCATAATGTGACAATGGGAGCTAGGTCATCATAGTAACTGTCTCCTACCCTTAGTTGGGGCTAGGGATAGTATGAGGTATGTTATAGCGTGCTATCAAAGCTTCCAGGTTCAACACTTGGACTAGAAGGGCTCTATCATAGAATCAAAAAATGAAAGTTTGAAATTAGACCTTTGATGATTTGATGAGGCCAAAAAAACTTGTGATGAGCATTAGAAAAATCACTATTGTATGTGTTAATGCCATAAAATAATACAGATATTTTTACAATCCAAAAGACACCCAAATTCATCCAGCAGAACATACAAGAGAATATTTTCCAACTAAAGACATTATTAAGTACAAAAAAATTAATTTCTCCTAAGGTTTAATCTAATTGAAAATTGATGATTGTGTGACTTTCCCTTTGATAGCCACAGAAGAGTGTGACGTCTACTTCAAAATCTGCATGGTCAAACAAAAGACCTAATCAACATATTTGGGACCACTTCCACGCTTAGAAGATGATTCGACATGTTTCAATCAAGGATAACTGAATTCAAGTCTCCCTAAAGATATGCAACCCTCAAAGGAATCCTCTTGTCATACTCATAAGTAACTTTCATTCATGAACCCACAGAGGGAAGAGAGATTAAAATAAATTCTATATAAATAGGCCATGGGAGGACCAAAGAGAAGAGAATGTTATTCTAACAAAATTTCTCTCAGAGCTATCCTTCATTTCATTGTTGAAGAAGAAGAAGTAGAGAACTATTGTGTTGGCATAGTTGCTTCTTAGCAATCCATCACTCTAGTGTGGAGAGGATTTCACCATTGAGATATCCTTCATACTTCTTTGATAGAGAGGAGAATCTTACAAAGAAAGTGAGGAAAGGAACCTCCTTGTTGAGGATTTTTGAGCACCACATCTCCAACAATTCTCTTCGATTGTTTAGTATTCTTCCATTTTTATTCATGTTCTACAACCAACACTCAATAAATGGAGCCATTTTCCATAATTCAGTTGACTTGTTTGATTCATTAAGAATTACATGTGTATTTATCTCTTTGTTTTAGTTTATTTTTGTATATTCATAGTTTTCCCATTTGGAATTCTTTGTTTTTTCATACTTGTTCACTGAGAACAACCAAACTGCTTGTATTTCTTTGCAGGGAATAACCAACTCTTGAGAAGGTGTCTTTTGGTACCCCATTGCTACAAAACACTACTATAATATGGATTCAATGTATGCATTATTTTCTATGTCATAAATGTGATGAAAAAATGTATGTAACATGGTTCTTGTGAGTTTTATGATTTTATAATTTCTAGTGCACTAATTGAGATGTGGTGTTGCAGCTAGATTTACAATAGCATATTCCCAATAGAAATCAAAGGTGATAAGGTTTATTTAGAATGAATATTTTTTTAAATATATCAATCATGTGTGTGCATGATAGCACATGAAGGTTAAATACCACACGAACAACAAGGGATGGTACAATGTAGAACCAAACAACAAAGGAATGAATAGTAGAATGGTGCAGGATAGCTTTGATCAATCAAGACAAGGATATGAAGAAGGAAAGATAAATGAAGAGGAAGGATATGTTGGACAATGAGGAGGAGTATATTGTCTTGATTAGACAGACACGTTGCAGAGATTGAGAGAGGAAATGAGTTGTAAGGTTCACAATGAGAGGATTGTTAGAGCATAAGAGAAACAAGTAGAAGTAAATGTAGTCATACTAGAAATCCTATTAGAATTATAAAGGAAGAGGTAGCTGAGTTGAGGATAAACCATAGGAACATGCAAATCCATTTGGGATAAGAAGAAAGAACCAATGGGGAAAATGAGGTTAGATTTAACAAGAGGCATAAATTGGCAAGTGAAGACATTGTGAAAGGTGACACTATGCTAAGTACTCCTAAAAAGGATTTAAGCACCCATGAAAAATAGTATTAGAATTGTCACAAAAGGACACATCATCATCACTATCATCATCAACATGGGAAAAGAAGGGAGAGAGAATAGGTACCGGGGGATTTTGTAAAGGAAAATCCTCTTACATTAGATGGTGAACTAAAGAAATAAGACAATGCAGAAGCTTGAATGATGGGTTTAAGAAATTATGTCCATATGCAATAATATTGAGAAAATATGAAAGCAAAGATAACTACTTTCAATGTAAAAGGTAGAGTTGACATCTGGTGTGAGGTCTTCAAAAATGTAAAGGGCACAAGAGAAGAATAGGGATATTTCAAGAACAAGTATCTATTTGAGAGATACTTTCACAATAAGGCTAAAGAGTTATATGAACTCAAACTAGGAGAAATGATAAATGATGAGTACACCACCAAATTATCAGAGCTGTTAAGGTATGTTCCCTACCTTAAGGAAGAAAAAATGAAGATTCATATGTATGTTAATGGACTTCGACAATTCTTCAAGGATAAAATTGAGTTCGATGAGCCCAAGACATTAGGGGATGCAATTAAAAAGATAAATCATTGTTATCAGTAGTCTAAACACAGGCTTAAATATAGATCAAACTGGAAATTCAAAGGTAATGTCAAGTTTAAGGGAAAAGGGAGAAAAGAAACCAAGGGAACAAGCACAACCCATATTAATGAAGAACATTAATAGAGGCTAAACTTTACTAGTAGAGGTCGCTCTACTCATGAAGAAACCAAGATTTATTAAAAGGGTCCACCTAAGTGCTTTAGTTGTGGATGGAATCACTTAAGGAAATGTTGGCAATAGCACACGCACATTATTCTGAGACTGTATAACACATAAGAAGTAGAGAAACTCAAGGATGTGGTTCAAAATATACCCCAAATTTATGTAGTAGTGGTTGATCATCATGTTGATCACCAGGAAGTGATTATGGAGATCGATGGTATTCTAAGTGACCGAAACATTTCATTTTTTATTAAACCTAGTTCAAATTTCAGTTACATCCGTCCCTCCATTGTTGAAAAATGTGCACTAAATAAATAATAACATGATGAGCCTTAGCTAGTTCATCTAGCCACATAGACAAAAGGAAGAATCGTGCTTTGGGTGAAACCATTCCAAATGGAATTGAATGGGATGTGAATCATTCCAAATGTGAATGTGCTACCATTGGAAGCATCTAGCATATTATTGCGTATGGACTCATTTTACTTGCATCGAACAAAGGTAGATTATTTTGAGAATACCATCAAATTTCTTGATGAAATAAAAATCCATAGGACATTTCGGGGAAAGCTAAAATCCAATTCAATGAGATTAATTATCTATGGAAGCAGAGAGGAGCTATAGAAGATATGTCTTTCATTTTTTGTGAAAATATCCAACAAAGTTGAAGCTAACTAGAATTTTGAGAATGATGACAGTGATGTTCTAAGGAATTTCCATGTTTTAAAATAATTTCATATGTTTTTCTTGAGGATATGTCTGGGTTACTTCCTCATAAAAAGGCAGATTTCTCTATTTAATTAGTTCTAGGAGAAACTCCAACATCCAAGTCTCTATGTAGAATGTGCACTCAAGAATCAGTGTGTCTCCATGGGGAACACTAGTTCTATTCATGAATAAGAAGGATGGCACACTCAAGCTATCCATTTATTGTGGGAAATTAAATAAGGTTACCATAAAAAATAAAGATCCCTTACCATGGACTGATGATTTATTTAATCAATTGAGATGAGCATTAGTCTTCACTAAGCTTGATTTGAGATCAATCTATCATCAAGTTTGCATTATGGATGATGATATTCATTATATGAAATTTATGACAAGGTATAAACATGACAAGTTCATAGTAGAGCGCTTTTTCGATTACCAATGCACCCGCAATGTTTATGTGCCTTATGAACAACGTGTTGCACCCTTATCTGGATAAGTTTGTGGTAGTCCTTGTTAATGACATTTTGGTTTATTCAAATACCAAGGAAGAACACATAGATCATTTTTCCATAGTAATATAACTACTAAGAGAACATATGCTATATGAAAATCTTAGTAAGTGTGATTTCTTCCAGTCACAAATCCATTATTCGGGATAAATTGTCTCAAATGAAGGAGTAGCAGTTGATTCAGATAAGATCAAGGCCACCATGGAATGAATGATCAAAAATTATGATGGAACAAAGTCAAATACAGATATAAATAGAAACATAGACATATATCAAAAACATAAAGTTCAATTTCCCTAATAAAAAAGTACTAAAATTTGTTTACACGTAGAATGAAAAAAACTAGCTCAAGCGATGGAAACTTATCTCTAAGAAGAGTTGTGGTGGCTACATGCCTTATGAACTATGTCACAACGAGACTCTAAGGCCTATTTATTATTGAGAAATAATATAAAACAACAAAAATCCAAAAACCTAACCCTAGGAAATGAAGTGCCAAAAGTTAGCGAGCATCATTGGGGTAAATTCGTACATCAAGTTCTCAAGGTTGTGACTTTGGCATATGTCCTTAGTTTGAAGCGTACGATACCTCGTTAGAGTGATATGTCTGAGGACCAAATTATTTTACAACAAACACCTACCATGAATTTTGGGTTCTCCCTTTTTCCAAAAAAACTTCTTTTAGGGCCTCAAAACGACTCTGGAAGTTCAGGACCCAAAAAAATACCAAAAATAGTAAATTGTGCTACAATAAAGAAACTTAAAGAAATAATGGTGGGGCTCCAAGGGGAATAGCAAGCTGACCACCAATATACACCTACATCAATCCTCCCCCCTTAGGAAGAAATTTTCCCCATTACATTGAGTGTCTTCATGAGATGTGGAAATTTCTACTGAACTAGGTCCCCCATGAGCCACTTGCCTTGGTTTAGGAGTTGGCCATATTTGAAAACCCAATATCATTGGATCTTCTATTGGCAAGTGGTCTTGATATATGTCTCCATGATCTGATCAATTTTGGCTTATTCGATGTAGTCTGGTTTTATCTCTTTTTGTGTGAGTTGTTTTGAAATGTATGATATGTCTAGTAATGCTAGAAAGTATGGACAAAGGTGGTCCACATTGAACAATGAGTGTAGGCCAAGGAATGGAGGAATGTCGAGCTCAAAATAATCATCTCCCAAAACCTTGGCGAAGGTGTAAGGCCCATATTAGAGCGGTATGATCTTTATATGGGATTTGGTAAGGCATTCTTTCTACAAATGCAACCAACCTTTGTCACCCACTTGAAAGTTATGTGGCATCTGATGTTAATCGTGCCGCTACTTGTACTTGGTATTGAACTTAACCAAGTTCTCATGCACCTATTGGTGGATGTGTTGGATGTGTTCAATAAACTGGGTTGCTTTATCAGCCTTAGGTTGTAAATGTGTGGATTATATTAATGCACATGCATGTGGCATGGCGACATCAATCAAACACAATTCTTGAAAATCTAGACCCACTTGAAAATAAATGCAACCAATCAAGCTATGGAGAGTTCTCTTATCATTGTCTTGCACATAAGCAAGTCTCTCATCCAAGGTTTGTGGACTCTTGGAGTTGTTCATGTGTAGTATGTGCATTGTTATCCTGTTGACGACCTCTTTCTAGCCATCATTCTGGGGATGGAATGTAGTAAACTTGGTGAGATTAATGTCTAATAATGTCCAAAGACTCAACCAAGATGTCCTTAGGAACCTACTATGCTGATATGATATAATGGTTTACGGGATTGCAAAATGTAACCATAATCCTACTCAATTCAGGCATATGTTTTAATTTCAAATTGTTCTTGTATGTATAGAGATGTGAGTATAAGTGCAGAGAAGATGTAGTTCCTTAGTTGAATGAATGCATTATGTTGGGAATCATACCAAAAAATATTTTCTTTCGCTTCTCCGTTGGTAACCTAACTTAGAGGAAATGTGATATGAGGGAATTCCAACACAAATCTCCGATAAAATTGGCAAGGCCTAAAAAGCCATGAAGCTTTGTTAGAATTCTCTAGGATGACCCATCCCGAATAACTTTGATCTTAGTGAGACCCACATGCATGTCTTTCTCATCAATGATGTAGCTGACATATTGGACCTGGCTCATGCCAAATGTGAATTTCTCCAAGTTTGCACATAGTTTTTGATGTCGTAGGGTTTGAAGGACCTGTTCAATGTCCTGTAGGTGCTCTTCCCAAATCTTCTTAAATATGGAAATCCATGCTGAGATACAACATGAATGAGTTGGTGGAATGTCACAAGATGTCATCCATCAACCTAATAGATGTGTTGGCATTATGACAGAGGTTTGGTGCTATGTCACAGGTGTTGTCCTTGATGGCAACTCATTCAGATGGAAGATCCTAGTTCAGGCTCTCAGAATGAAAGAAAAATACACAAATGTAGGTTCATCTTAACAAAGTCGTGTGTACACATGGGTTAGGTGATCAAAAGGTGCATATACGTATGCACGACTTTCATGCAGAGAAAACTGTGTATATGTGGGAAAACTTATTTTTGGTCCATGGTATTTAGTCCGTTATATTTGGACCTATGGTTTTGGACCTTGGTATTGCATCCGAAGTGTTGAACGCAGGTATTGGGTCCCTAGTATTGGTTCTAAATGGTTTTGGACCATGGTATTGAGTAAGGCCTAAGACTATAAAAATGGAAGGAGATTATTAGGCAAAGGATGAATAGAAAGCATTGAATATATTATGAAGAGCAAGATCTAGAATTGGGTTATGATACATTGCTGAATCTGAACCAAAGAGGAACCTGAGTGCTAAAATATGGATAAGTTCTATTGATGGGTCAAGATCTTAAGGCTTCAATAGTAGTATCATTGTGTGATTTTTGATTTGTTATAATTGGCGCATGATTAGATCTATAAATCTGATAATCAGAGGCGCATATACACGCGGGTTCAACACATGAAGACAACGTATATACTGGTTGACCTTAATACAACTGTGTATGTACGCAGGGTTCTGCATATTGAAGTAGCACACATCTCATGAAATATTTTTTAGCTACTTCTGTTTATTGTTGTAGTGTTTTGGGTTCAAAATTTATGTCTGGTTACTGTTACTTTTTCTGGTTACAACATTTTGAAAAGTGACTGATTGATTCAATATTGGTTTGTACAAAGGAGATTGGTTAATGCATATATACTTTGTTATGAAACCAGCTCACAAAAAGATAGAAAAGAGAGATCCACGCCTTAGAATTCAGCCTCTTCGAGGGGGAAACCTCCTTTACATTACATAAATGAACAATTCTTGGATGATCCAAATGAAAAGACCTCCTTTCTATATATAGAAGTCTAAGGGGTATTAACATAACCAAAGCCAACATAACAATAATAATGTAAGGGCACAATAATAATAATAGTGGGCTTCTATGGGGCACAATAGTAACAATATGGGCACTAGATGGGTACATCAATATAATAAGTGGGTTGTACTAATAACAATAAGGGGTTACACTAGTAGTATAAGGGCCTAACATACTTGATGTTTGAATGATGTTATTCATGGATCCAGTCTCAAAATTTATGAAACATGGTCCCTGGAAGAAAAGAGAAGGTTGTAGCCTTTTGTAGGTAGTAGCCTGCGTACTAGTATAAGACTGCACTAGTACAAAAACATTGTAAAAAGAAGTTTCTAATTAAAAGAAGATAGAGACGAATTGCAGGAGGTGGTTTTCACCCACATTGGGTTTCCACCTTACATCTTGGTGTCCATGTGTATTGCTTATGTGTGTTGATTTCTTCTGCTTTAATTCTCCTGTTTACTATTAATAATGTTCTGATGCACTCATTAAGAAGCAACTAACTAAATTATAAGTTTACTGGATATACGCTTGTTGCATTACACACAGTTGCATATACACGCGATTTTCCTTTACTGAAGTAGCGTATATGAATATGAATATGGAAATCAAAAAGTTTTATTGATTTGATAATATTGATTCACCCCCCCTCTCAGTATTATTTCCAACAATTAGTATCAGAGTAGGTCCTTTAGAAGAAGTTTGATCACTTGAAGGAAGATCTATCATCATGAGCAACTACGAAAAAGAGGCATCGACCAGGCCACCAGTTTTTGATGGGAGCAACTTCATCTATTGGAAGGTAAGAATCATAGCCTATCTTCAATCTCTAGGTACAGAAGTCTAGGATATCCTAGAAACAGGATACACATTTCCATCAACAACTCCTACAGATACGGCTGGTAAGAAGCAGTATTAAACAAATGCAAAGGTTGTTAATACTCTATTAGGGAGTCTATCTCAATCAGAATTCGTCAAGGTTGTGAAGCTAAAAATCGCAAAAGAAATATGGGACAAGATCGTTCTAAGCTATGACGGAGATGGTCAGGTAAAACGAGCAAAACTACAAACTCTCATAATTTAATATGAAAATCTCAGAATGCAAAATGATGAAAGTGTGGTTAACTATTTCCTACGTATAGATGATATTGTAAGTTGTATGCAAAACTTGGGTGAAGAAATAAAAGAAGTTGTCTTCGTTGAAAAGGTTCTAAGATCTTTGTCTTCTAAGTTTGAATCAAAAGTCTCTGCCATAGAAGAAAATAGAATCTACAGAGCATTACCATGTCACAGCTGCACGGAATCCAAACTGCTTACAAAATGAGAAAAGGGGGACCATCAAGCAAGAGAGAAGCCACATTCAAAGCCTCAGGAAAAGGAGATTACAATGACTCAGGACATATGTCAGAAGAAGAGGAAGAATCAAACTTTGTCAAGAACCTTCAATGGGGTTCGAGAAGATTCAGAGGTAAGCTACCTTTCAAATGTTTTGCTTGTGGAAGAGTCGGTCACTATGCTGCCAAGTGTCCTCATAAAGATAAGCTTCACAAAGGTAAGGAACCCGTTAGATGGAAGAAAAAACAAAATATAAGTAAGAAGAGCTATTATACACATGAAGACAGTGATGGATTTTCAAATAGTGATGAAGATGAAGAATGCAATGATTATAGACTTTTGATGGCCTTTGAAGATGATGATTTCTTGGATGGTATAGATGAAGAAGGTCTTTATGAAGAAATTTCTAAACTTAAAATTTGTTTGGAAGAAACGAATATGATTATAGATACTCTGACATTCCAACTTGCTGAAAGAGAAAAACACAATAAAAAGTTAAAATGTGAAATTGTGGGACTTAGAAAAGATATTGAGAAATCAAAATCTCTTAATATTAGATTTGCCAAAGGATCCGAAACTTTAGATGAGATTATTAAAGTGCAACATTCTCCTATAATCAAGATAGGTCTTGGATATACTAAAGAAGCATCTCAAGCACATAAGCCATCCACCTCCAAAAGTTATCTTGATGCAACAAGGAGAAGTGAACAAGTTAACAATCAACAACAAAAGTATAATCCAGATCACTAGGTAAATCAGGGACAATTTACTTCAAGAATGAACAAATATCATCAAGTAAATCAGGGGTAATCCACTTCAAGGATGAACAAAAGCTACAAACCACAGGTAAATCATTCTCAATTTTCCTCAAGAGTGGATGTCAATGGAAACTACAATCATTTGGTTGGTAGGTTTGATAATCGCAGGAATTTCTTCAATGGCCAATGTTTCTCCTGTCATAATTTTGGTCACAAAGCTTCTCAATGTGTTGCCTACAAGACTATCATGACTAGACAAGCTCAAAAACAAAGGAGTGTGACTAGGATCATGAAAAGGACCTACAATAACTTTTCTCCTCTTGAAAATGAAATAGAATGTTCTATTTGTAACAACATTTGTCATGAAGATTCTAAATGCAGGAGTAGGTTTTGGCAAACAACTCAGAAGGAGCAGGCTTCATCAAGTCCCAAAAAATGGAGAAAGAAAGAACGACAACTAGAAAGATGTGGTATAGTCTTATATGCGGAAGGGTAAGAAAATTAGTGGCACATTGACAGTGGATGTTCGAAACATATGACAAGTGATAAAGAAAAACTTCAGTCATATAGTGCATTAGAAAAGGAAATGAAGGTCTCATTTGGAAATGACACGCCTGCACTCATAAAAGGTAAAGGTTCTATTATTTTGAAATGAAAGGTCAAAGCGGGAAATGTTATGTATGTTGATGGCCTAAAGCATAATTTATTGAGTGTAAGCCAAATGTGTGATCAAGGAAATGAGGTAACATTTTGATCAAATGGATGTATTGTTTGTGAGCTTGATACAGGAGAAACAATGATTGAAGGTATAAGAACTCCAAATACTTTTTACATACTCGAAGGAGGACAACAACAATGCTATCTAAGCAAGAATGGTGAACACTAGCTATGGTACAGAAGATTGGGGCATCTAAGCTTCTCTTATATAAGGAAAGCATGCAAATATCAGGTAGTTCGTGATCTCCCTGACATCAGAATTCCAGACAATACAATATGAAAATCATGTCAGTTTGGTAAGTAAACCAGAACTAATTTCCCTGAGAAGGAAGGATTACCTAGCAGGCCACTTGAACTTATCCATACTGATGTATGTGGTCCATCTAGGAAAATGTCACCTAAGGGACAAGAATACTTTATACTCTTCATTGACGACTTTTCCAAGATGTGTTGGATAGGAATTATGAAGCATAAAGAGGAAGCTTTCAAAAAGTTCAAAGCATTTAAAGCCTTGGTTGAAAATGAATCAGATTGCAGAATCAAATGCCTCAGGTTTGATCGAGGAGGGGAATTTACCTCGGATGAATTTTTCGATTTTTGTGAAGAACATGGAATAAGAAGGGAATTCTATATTGCAAGGACTCCTCAGCAAAATGGAGTAGTGGAAAGGATGAACATAACAGTTGAACAAATGGCTTGTGCTATGCTTGTTGAGTCTGGAACTCCCACAACCTTCTGGGATGAAGATGCATTTGCTGCAGTTACTATTCTCAACAAGACAAACGTTCGGGTAAACATCACTCAAACTCCTCATGAATTTTGGTATGGTAAGACTTCCACAATAAAATACTTCAAAATTTTTGGAAGCAAATGTTACATCAAAAAGACTGATGAAAGTCTTGGCAAGTTTGAACCTAGAGCAGATTAAGGCATTCTCCTTGGATACTCTCCCCATAGTAAACGATATAAGTGTTACAATAAAAGACTTGGAAAAATTATTGAAAGTATTAATGTAGTGGTTGATGAAGAAGGAAACATCCCTAGGTAAGTAAAATCCAAAGGCTTCAAAGATGATGAGGAATATCCTTCAACATCAAATCAGACTTATGATGAAGAAGAAACCCATGAGGCACCAGAAGAACAGATAAGGATAGAATAAAAAACTCCATCCAGGTATGTTTAGAAGAATCATCCAGAAACTCAAATTTTAGGGCAGAAAGAGCCAAATGTATAAACAAGAAGAACTATTTCAGAAGCTTCAAGCTATCTAGCATTGCTCTCCTCCACTGAACCACAAAATGTAAGAGAAGCATGCAAAGATGAATGTTGGGTCAAGGCCATGAGTGAAGAACTTAAGCATATTGAAAAGAATAACACTTGGGAGTTGGTTCCTAGACCAAACGATAAGAATGTCATAGGGACAAAATGGATATTAAAAAACAAGTTGAATGAAAATGGAGATGTGATTAGGAAAAATGCCAAACTTGTTTATAAAGGGTATGCTCAACATGAAGGTATAGACTTTGAAGAGACTTTTTCACCAGTTTCTAGACTTGAGGCCATAAGAATGTCCCTTGCTCTCTCTAGCTTTCAAAAGTTCAAAGTATTTCAAATGGACGTAAAATCTTCCTTTCTGAATGGAGTCTTGGATGAAGAAGTGTATATTGAGCAACTAGATGGGTTTATCCTTGGAAATGATCCAAAACTTGTATGCAGACTCAAAAAGGCTCTCTATGGCCTTAAATAGGCTCTAAGGGCTTGGTATTATCGGTTGGATAAGTACCTCCATCGACAAGGTTTTACAAAAGGATCAACAGATAGCAAGCTATATATAAAAATTGACAATGATAAGTTGCTAATACTTGTTGTGTATGTTGATGATATCATATTTGGTAGTAATGAAGAAGACATCAGTTAAAACTTTTCCTTGGTGATGCAAAAATAATTTGAAATGTCCCTCCTTGGTGAGCTCACATATTTTCTTGGTTTACAAGTCCAACTAAACAAAGGCGACATTTTTCTATCACAAACCAAGTATCTCAACCAGATCTTGAAGAAATATGGGATGGAGGATTCAAAACTAGTATGTACCCCTATGGTAACAGGATGCAGCCTCAGTGCAAATGATGAATCACTAGCAGTACATCGACCAACCTATAGATCCATGATTGGCAGTCTGCTCTATCTAACAGGTACTTGACTAGACATTATGCATGCAGTGGGAATAGTTGGAAGGTTTTAGGAAAATCCAAAGGAAGCTCATCTTCAGGCAGTTAAGAGAATTTTCAAGTATCTTCAAGGAACTCAAAACTATGGTTTATGGTATCCTAGAGATACAGATCTCACACTTCATGCATATACAAATGCAAATTGGGCAAGAAGCGTGGATGATAGAAAAAGCACTAGTGGTGGTCCATTCTTTATGGGTTCCAAATTAGTATCTTGGTTCAGCAAGAAACAAAGCTTAATTGCATTATCTACAGCTGAAGCAGAATATGTAGCTACTGCATCTTGCTGCAGACAACTCCTTTGGATGATGTAAACATTGCAAGACATTCAAATCACTTGTACTCCACCTATCTCCATTTTTTGTGATAATACAAGTGCAATCGGTATTTCAAAAAATCCAGTCATGCATTCAAAGACCAAGCACATACATATCAAATATCATTTTCTCTGAGAACAAGTGCTTGAACAAAAGGTCAAATTGGAGTATGTTCCCTCCAAGGAACAAGTTGCTGATATACTCACCAAACCACTACCCAGGGAGACATTTGAATACCTCGGACAGAAGCTGGGAGTAGTTGATGCATCATCTTACTGTTGAAACTTGTCTGTTTTAGAGAAAAGCGGTTGTACACGAGTTTAACTAGGAGAATCCGTGTACATATGTCGGTTTATGTGGATTCAGTTGGATATATGTTGGTTTGAACACAAACAGTGGGCCAGGCTTAGGATGAAAAGAGTCTGATATGGGTTTGACAGAGACCATCTAACACAGGTTTAGGGGGAGCATATATTCTTCTAATAATGCATTGTTGGAATTATCTTAGAAGATTTGGGTTCAATTTCACAATTGTTTTGATTTCAGGTGGAATAGGTGCAGAGGGAGAACATGCTTGCTGGTCTGAATGATGATTGACAGATGCTGCTAATGATAGTTGTTGATAACTATCAGAGTCTTGTTGAAGATATTTCGTCTCTATGTGATGTAACGACCTATCTTGGTTTCCCCACTATGCCTAGGATGGATGATGTAATGTTCTTGTTTTGTCATATGTAAATTCTTGGTGTATCCCCACCTGGTTGGGTGGATGAGTCAATATTGGTATATTCCCACTTGGTTGGGAGATGGATGTCTGTATGAGTCTCTAGTGATACGAAGGTCATTTATGATGTATAAAGTCATTTCTCTTCTTGTAGAAGATATTCTTGCAGACCTTTCCTACAGTTAGGGGGAGCTTGGATAGCAAAGTAGAGCAGAGAATTCAACATGTACTTAGGGCGAGTATAACCCTTTTCCCTTGATGACAAAGGGGGAGAATGACTTTGAGTGACTTGGGGTCGCCATAAAGTCCAAAGGGGGAGATTGTTGGCATTATGGCAGAGGTTTGGCGCTATGTCACAGGTGTTGTCCTTGATGGCAACTCATTCAGATGGAACATCTTAGTTCAAGCTCTCAGAATGAAAGAAAAATACATAAACGTAGGTTCATCTTAACTAAGTCGCATGTACACGCTGGTTGGGCAATCAAAAGTTGTGTATATGTATGCACACACTTTCATGCAGAGAAAAGCACTTATATGTGGGAAAACTTATTTTTGGTGCATGGTATTTAGTCTGTTACATTTGGACCTATGGTTTTGGACCTTGGTATTACATCCGAAGTGTTGAACTCAGGTATTGGGTCCCTAGTATTGGTTCTAAATGGTTTTGGACCATGGTATTGAGTAAGGCCTAAGACTATCGAAATGGAAGGAGATCATTAGGAAAAGGATGAACATAAAGCATCAAATATCTTATGAAGAGCAAGATCTAGAATTGGGTTATGGTACATTGTTGAATGTGAACCAAGGAGGAACCTGAGCACTAAAAGATGGATAAGTTCTATTGATGGGTTGAGATCTTAAGGCTTGAATAGTAGCATCATTGTGTGATTTTTGATCTGCTATAATTGGTGCATGATTAGATCTATAAATCTGATAATCTGGGTATAACTGATGTCTGATTAAGTGAAAAGGGTAAAATATCTTTTATAGATCTGTACGCAGGTTCGGCACATTAGAGGCGCGTATACACGCATATTCAACACGTGAAGGAAGCGTATATGCTGGTTGACCTTAATACAGCTGCGTATGTACGTAGGGTTTTCATATTGAAGTAGCGTACATCTCATGAAATATGTTTTAGCTACTTCTATTTATTGTTGCAGTGTTCTAGGTTCAGAATTGATGTCTAGTTAGTTACAACATTCTGAGAAGTGATTGATTGATTCGGTATTGTTTTGTACAAAGGAGATTGGTTGATGCAGATATACTTGATGTTTGATTGATGTTATTCATGGATCCAGTCTGAAAATTTATGAAACGTGGTCCCTGGAAGAGAGGAGAAGGTTGTATCCTTCTGTAGGTTAGCAGCTACGTACTAGTACCTCAGCTAGTAGAAGAGCTAAGGGGGTTATAGCTCCCTTCCAAGAGAAGTTGGAGAACGAGAGAAGGTTGTGGCCTTCTATAGGTAGTAGCCTGCATACTGGTATAAGACTACACTAGTACAGAAACATTGTAGAAAGAAGTTTCTAATTAAAAGAAGATAGAGACGAATTGCAGCAGCTGGTTTTCACCCACATTGGGTTTCCACCTTACATCTTGGTGTCCATGTGTATTGATTATGTGTGTTGATTTCTTCTACTTTACTGCTCTTGTTTACTATTAATAATGTTCTGATGCACTCATTAAGAAGCAACTAACTGAATTATAAGTTTACTGGATATACGCTTGTTGCATTACACAGTTGCATATACATGTGGTTTTCCTTTACTGAAGTAGCATATATGAATCTGAATATGGAAATGAAAAAGTTTTATTGATTTGATAATGCTGATTCACCCCCCCTCTCAGTGTTATTTCCAACAAGATGTTTCAGGGACATTTGTCAACCTGAACGACATGACCCAACACTTCAAAAGGCCCTCTTTAGATTGGAAGACGGTCTTTCATACATATGTGGGTTCTAATGGAATGTGGTGATATCCAAACTTCCAATCGATCTTGTTAAAATACTTGGCCTGCTTGAGATGGTCAAGAAGGTCATCAATATATGGGATTGGATACCTTTTCTTGGTAATGATTTTGTTTAGCGCCTGATAATCAATGCAAAGTCTTCAAGTTTTATCTTTATTTTTTACGAGTACAATCAAGCTCCAACAAGGTTAGGAACTTGGTTGGAAGTGCCCTTTTTTCAATAACTCCTATATATGTTGCTTGATTGCTTAATTTTCTAGAATGGAGTGATGATATATCAGCCCATTGGGTAGACATGCTTTAGGAGTCATTTTGATTGAATGCTTAACCTAACATTGTAAAGGTACCTGTGTGGGTGAGGAGAATATATCCCTGTATTCTTCGGTGACCTTATCCACATGCTTCTCCTACGTGGGGGAACCCTTCCTAGGGGACATGGATGTGGCCACTATATTCTACATTCTTTGAGATCGAATTAGAAATAAAAAAAAATTCCTTGTCTGGGAGATGATATTACTACATTTTTTAGTAGATATCACAGTGATGGGGGTAGTCGGGGCTACCTATGGTATCTTGTATAACTTATTTACCAATGTAATAATAACAATGTGAGGCCCGAAATATTGCACATGATGATGCTTCCAAAAGTATCTATGGCCTAATAACACATCACAAAATTTAAGAGGAGTAACATCACATAGTACCTCATTAGTGAAGGGCTTGATGTTAAAGGGAAGGTGACACTATTGGCTAATGCAAAGATCTCATCCTTGGTGAAGCCACCTGATGGTGTACGAATGTGGGCGTGGTGTGGTTGGTAGGCCAAATGGCTCCATGACCTCTACTGAAATGAGGTTATTTTTTTTCCACTATCAACAATGAACTACAAAATAGAATCCTTCACCACATCTATGAGTGGAAGAGACGCTCCCCTCCTCTTGATCTTCGGGCTTAATCTTCATGGCCTTGGAGGTGGAAACAATGGAACTAGGTTCTACATCGATAACCCGCTTCCCCTTATCAGGTTTTGGCATAGAATCAAAACATGCATTGGACTTTGAGGATTTCATCTTGGCCACCGATGACTACTTGGTGTTACCGTCAGTGGTGTTTGAGTGGGGCTCTTGTGGAACTCACACCACTTTCTTATGTCCTTCTCCATCTTCATGGTTTCATTATTTTCTTGCAGCTTCAATGGGTTGTCTTGGGTTAGTTCACCTTGTCTCTATCCTTTTTTCTACAGTTTGGTGGCACTCTTTCCATCATTATGATTCATAGATCCAAACTCAGACTTCTTTTAATTAATTTTTTGTGCAATCTTGGTAGCATATCGATATGTTTCACAAAGCTAGGAAATTTTCCAGAAATCAATTTCTTTCCAAATATATTTGTGCAGATAGTCATGGTAAATGAGCATGATATGTCATACAGAGTTTCTGATACCTAAGCTTATGCGTAGAGTATGAAAAATATTTGTGATCTCATGCACATCTTCGTCCCTTTGTTGTTGTAGTGTGGTCCACTATATTTACTTATCATGATAACTCCCTACATGGTAGTATTGTTCCCTCAAAACATCCTTGAAATATTTCGAAGAGGGGGTGACTGTAAATAGAGAAGGCTCCTAAACCCTTTCCACATAGTAAATTTCCAACTAGTCCTTGACATGGGGGGGAACCTTAAGCAATGCAAAAATAACCTTCTCCCTATCGGAGAAACTATGGAATGAAAAACAAACTTGCAGTAGATTTGACAATTTATCTATAACATATACATCTATTTTGCTTATAAGTCAAGGTTTTTCTTATACGTTGACCTTGGTGACAAAGGTGATAGTACCATGATCAAGTAAGATGTTTGTTGCGTTCTTCAAACTTATTCGAAAATAAAGTCTCTCTTCTTCCCAACATGACAACACCTCCCCCCTAAACAACCCCCACCAGCCCCACAAAAACAATAAAATAGATTGCAATGTCTTTCGATACTTTCAATTATGTTTGATAAGAGTATTAAACTAACCCATGATAATTACTTATAGTTAACTACAATAAGTTCATGTTGTCATGATGATTTAGTTCAAGTTTATATTTATATTCTTAGATTTTTTTGAGGAAGGATGATTTAAAATATTATTTGTAACTTCTAGAGAATGAGATGGTGACAAGCACATTGCTTTGCATACAAAGAGAGGAAAAGGAGTATTGGTGTGATAGGTTTCCCCCCTTTTCATACCTTCATGGTAATTACTTTGGTAAAAAGTTGTTCTTTTACTGAATATTGTAATATAATTTTACTCTATTAGTACTTATCCCTATGTTAAAAGAGATGTTCCGTTTAACAAAACACTCCATTGGGGAGACTCATGGGTTTTAAAATGAGACATTCTCAATATACATTCATGGTTACCCACATATTTTCTTGTCAAAATCCACGAGAACATATAGGTTCCCTTAAATGAACTCTTGTGCTATCTTATAAGTAGTAAAAATCGACATTTCCTCTAGATTTCGTCTATAACTTTTCCTTATTTTGCACAAATAGGTTTTTAGGGTATCAATAATAGGTGTGTCATAGCACTTATGAATTAAGTTTCCTTATTATTCATTGCAACAATAAACAACATAAAAAAAAATAATTCTTGGTGTTTTAGGGATTTTTTTAAGTTTATTTTTAAGTGTTTAGAAACTAGATTGAATATTGCGAAATGAAAGGTTTTTCCTTTTAGTTTATTTAAGAGTGTATTAGATAGTTTGATGCATTTTGAATCATTTTTTTTCATTAGAAATATCTCATGAAAATCTAAAAGGATTTCTTACTTTGTTTTGAAATTGATTCCTTGAAAGGTTGAATTGCAAGGCAATGTTTCCACTTACCGAATTTCTCTTTCTGTATCCTTTTCAATTCAAAACATCATCTTTTCTCATTTTTGCATCGGTTTAGGTAAAAATAGAAATTAAAGGAAACTATTTATAAAATGAATTATAATTATGATATGAACTCAATGGGGGAATAAATGGGGTTTAATGTCCATGATATGACTCCAAAGTGAGGCGTATACGGGGCTAAATTGACATGCAATGTGTAAATGTATATGGAATAGGATTAGCCTAATAATAAACATGTCACATTTTCAATGTGTGAATATGTATATATAGATATAAAGTAATAATTATTGAGGAAATGTGATTTGGACGTATGAATGTATTTGGGAATTCATAGGAGTCTCTTCTAGTCTCTAGCTATTTATTGTGTAACTTGTTTATCTTATTTATCGTGTAAATAAGAGCTACACTGACTTATAGTTTCTTATGATATTTTTACTATTTGGATCTTACGGAGTGGTTGAGGATGCTAAAGGAAAATTATATGGATCCTTGAAGACAAGGAAGTTTTTTCATGGTGAATATTGAAAGTGATGGATGAGTATTAATATTGGTACTAAACTAAATACCACATGAGAAGTTTTTTAAAATCTCTTCTTGAAAAAATGGATCAAAGGTATGTTGGCAACATGGTGTTGGTATTGATGTCAACCATGGAGCTAGTTGGAAAGCTTTGTATTAAAGCCAACCATTAGCAATGTATTTTCATGATGATCTATTGATCATAGAGGTTTTTTGAAGTGTCTTAAAGTGCGCACGGGTCTTGGAGATGCCCGGAAAGAGGGTTGAAGCAAGTTGTAGACATTTGGGTCAGATACAGTTTAGGTTTCCATGCTTCAAAATAGTGTCATAGTATACTAATGCTCATAGAGCATCACTAGGTTAGTGTTGTAGTCTTTCCATGTTCTTCTAACACAACTTGTTTCATCCTACTCATTTAGTGCCAATGACACTCTCTTATAGCTATGCAAAGAAAACCACAAGCATAAACTTAGATAGTTTCCCAAGGTATCAACCTGGTCCAATAACAAGTTGACATGGTCATGAAATGAAATGTGAATGAATTAAAAATTGTTATGGTTGAAGTGATCATTTATTTGTATTTTATATGCATTGAGCTAGTGGTGGAATTGGTCCTTGTTTTCACATATTTATTGATGAGGTCCACACAGTGAAGTTAATGTTTAGTTTGACCTAGTCCATCATTGAGTTGATGAATGATAAAGATAAAAAGCCTTGGCTGAGTTTGATTTAGAGGTTGGGAAATGTATTGTAGTTTAGAAAATTTTGTATGATGAAGAATTCTATGACTAGAGAACATAGACAAAGTGATGAAGTGAGAAGCGAGACCAAGAGAGTGTAAGGTATTCCATTGTTGAGGAGTGATCGAGCTAAGTTCATTTTCTATTAGTGAAAAATGCCCTATATGAGTGATTATAATGATCGAGATCATTTGGAAAAGTGCGGTGGACTAAGCAAAGGTTCCTTGGTTCAGAGCATATTATCTATGTGTTGGAATAAAGTTATGTGATGGTAGAGGGAATGATTTCAATGTCTATGATTGGAGGAGTACCTATGGAAAAAGTGACATAGTGACATGTGCGAATGGCATATGAGAACAATCTCAGAGATATGTACCCTGAGAAAGATTAGAGTGTGTTGGGACAAACGTCAGAAGTACTAGTGCACACTTATGTGGTGACAGAGAGGAAGAGTCAATTTTTGTAATTTTGTTTGTATGGAATAGAATATGAAGTGCACTTGAAAATGTTTTGGTTGTGTGGCTTGTGTAGTTAATAATGTGTTCTAGTGTGTGTGAGGAAGAGTATATGTGGTAAATATCTATTTAAGTCATGTAGATGTATGTCTATTTATGTTTTCCATGGATATATGTGGATGTGTATTCATGTACGACTGCTAGTTAGAGAGTTCATGTTTATATGTATACTATTGTAGATTTGTGAGGGTTTTGCTACTGATTTTCATGAGTAGGGTTTATATGACTAAGTGAGTTTGTTAGTGAGAAGTTTCTTGAGAGCATGTTTTTGATTTATTGTTGGTTATGAGAGAAGAGTTATATTGTATGTTGTAGAGGTTGATTGTGTGTTGAGTAGAGAGGTTGAGATTCAAAGTTTGAATTTTTATTGCTGAGAATGTGTTTCAGATAGGTTGTATGTCATTGTATAAAATGAGATAGTGCGTCCAGTTTGAAAGTGGGATGAAACATGGCCTATGGTGTTAGAGTTTTTTGTAGGTGGAACTAGTGTGAAAAATATGAAACGAGGTCCAAAAGAGCTCAAAGGTTGGAGAAATTGTTATACCAAGTGGTGGCTTGCTAATTCATGGTGTAGTGGAACCCTTTAGGTTGTGGATTGAGAAATTGGTTTTGGTAATTTTGGTATGGCTTGCATAGTTGAGGGAATAGTGGTTTCCAGCAAGTGATGGCCTGCAAAGTTCAAGAAGTGGTGGCTTATGCCAGGTAGTGTCCTGGAGCGAGTGGCCAATTTCATTATTGGAAAGTTCTGGCTTTCACACTAGTGGTGTCCAGTGATATGACTATGTAAAAAGAATATTTTCATAATAAGAAGAAGAGAAGCAAATAAAGGGGATGATGGGTTTTCTCCTAGAAGGGTTTCCACCTTATATATATTGTTCATGTGTGATGGATGCTTTTATGTGTTGATTCTCTCATGTTTATGTGCATTGATATGTTGCTCATGGTTCATGATTATGTTTATATATTCTATTATAATTTGTTCCTAATTAAGTAATGATTCCATTAATGTATATGCAAGGTAAAAATCAGTAAAATTTGATCCATCCTCAAAATATTGATTCACCCCCCTCTCAGTATTTTAAATATTCCAAGAACTAGTATCAAAGTGGGTGCTTTCGGGTGTAGCTTGATCACTGGAAAGCAAATTTGTGAATTTTTGAAAAAAAATCAAAATAGATCATCAAGGAGTGTCATTGCTCACTGCTTAAAAGTACCAAGTATGGGTTGGAAAAGCTAAATATTAGTTATTAGCTTGTGGATTTGATATTTGGAGGTTCGTATGTGAAGGTTGTTACCAAGATATGATGCAAGCTAAGATGATGCAGTATAATTCCCAAGATAGATGTGTTATATATGAAAATCTACACAATGTAGACCTAGAGAAGATAGTGGATCTGAAATACGTTAAAGAAACAAGGTATAGATTTTAAATCCTATATGGAGGAGACAATGATGGTAGCAACAGTGGAGAGAAAAAGGAAAACAAAACGAATAAAAAAAATAAGGGACCTCATATGAAAGAGTCTCATGCAAATGAATCTCGTTCCCTTAGTGTGAGTTCAACATATCAACAGAAAAAAAATCATAAAGTGGAGGCTCAACATAACGTAGTTTTCTAGAGCACAATAGATTTGAAGGTACAAATTCTACTGAATTTCTTTTGACTTATGCATTAGATAGATATGATTATAGTCATGTTCAGATGCCTAGTGAAGATGAGAAAGATGTTAGGCTTATTAGAACTGAGTATTGGTCTACTATGGTTGTAATTGATAACTAAATATTAAAGTGAGTAGGATGATAGTTGTATGTAGAGATTAGGAGAAATTAATGGAGATCTCTGATGAGAAGGAGAATGAGCTAAGGTAAGATGTCCTCAGTCTAAATATCCAATTTCAAGATGATAGAATGATGAAATATGTTATGATGAGCCAACAAAATGTAAGGGAGGGATGCGTTCAATAGTTTGAGGATAATATTATCTCTATGAGGAAGAAAATTAAACAAAAAGGAATTCGTCTATAGTAGAAGAAGAGCATTGAGGCCTTGCACAACATGTTTAGTTGCCATATATCTCCCTTGATTAGATCTAATATTAGATTTCAAAAGGGAGAATCTAGAAGGTAGTCACATGCAAAGAAGCAGTAGATCCAATAATAGTCGAGAAGAGAGGCACATGGATCACCCTTGTTAGGAAAATAATTCACTCCTAGGGTTGATGTTGGCATATTTTGAAGGATCCAATACCCATTTCTTCCTTTGATGGATGAGGTAGAGTGCTACACCTACCATAATTTTAGACATGTTGTAGCCAACTATAGAAATAGATAGTTCAAATATAATCAATAGAGCATGGAATAATATGGATAAGAAAGCAAATAAAATAGCAAGTATACTAGTCTATTTAATAATTTTTTCTTGTATTATAATATGTTTTACCATAAAGTGATTGATTATATATCTAAGCCATAGAGTAGAGGTTCATTTTATGGGAGAGAGTTCTGACATGATGAGCAAAATATTTGACCCCCTAGCCTCATATCTTGACTATGTGACATTCTATGCATGTCATGATTTTGATCACATGTATAGAGATTGCATGTTGTTCGATTCCTTAAGGGAAATCCAATAAAAGGAGCTGTTAGGGTAGAATAGGCCAAAAAGAAAACAAGAGGATAATGTTTATGCCACAAAGTAACCTACTATAGTTTGGAAGAAGAAGGAGGTGAAAAGAAGAGAAGTTCAGGATTACCATATGCCTGTTTTATCATGATGACCGATGGTATATAGATAGTGGTCGTTCCCACCATATTTCGGGGGACAAGAGAAAATTCCACTCCTTGAGGAAGACAAAATATGGCCATGTCATTCTTCGATATAATATAGCTACTACGATGTTGGGAAAAGGAAAGGCCACTCTTGGTGACGAGGAGACTAATGCACCTAATGTGTTACTAGTTGAGGGGTTGAGGCACAATATTTTGAGTGTGAGCTAGATGGTAGATGGTGGCAAGGAAGTGATTTTGAAATCCAAATTTTGTTTCACAAGGAAATAAAATTAAAATACAGTGAATCCAATAGGAATAAGAACCTAAAATAATGTGTACATGTTAAAGCGAAGAGTGAGTAGAAGCAATAGATTAAGGATAGATTCTTCCTCTCCACATTTCTGGTAGGAGAAATTATCCCCCATTATAGTCCATTGTTACTTGACAAATCCATTCAAAAAGTATGTCATAAATGTATGAGAGGTGCAAACCCTCAATGGGGAGTGCATGAGTGGAATGTTTTTTCAGTGATATGCATCTATGTGTCTCATTGGAAAAGTTGTTAAAATACCCTTGTACCAGCTAGCTATCAAAGATTATCTTTTGTTTAAACCATATATAGTAGAGTTATGAGCATTTTGACATGCATAAAAGAAGTTATATTTTTTATCCACGTAAGCACCAATGATTTCATTGATGTAGTAGCGATGTACTTGCATTATATGTCATTGTTTTTTTGTTAATTTTAGGTATCTTCTATGCTAGAGAAATTTATTTAAATTTTCACAGTTAGCAATCACATCAGCATTAAATTTAACTATAGATAGAACATAAATATAAATCACAGAAGACAATCCAAGACAAGAGGACGCAAGATGTGGCGCTAGCTAGGGACAAACCCCACAATGTGGGGAAACCCTTGATCAATTTTTCTTTTATGTTCTTCAAAATTTAGTAGAGAAAGAGAGAGAGAGAGAGATAGTGCATTTATGATAGAAGTCAATACTTTGACTTATCCATATCTAGCATAGATCATTTCGTATAACGATGAGATCATTAGAAGACATTTTACTTCAACTGATTCTCCAAGGTTACGGCTTCACCTATCGTAGTACTACATCTGGTCCACTTGCTGCACCCCTGCATACTGCACCATGCCACACTAATCATGACTATCATCAAACTTCCCATGACCATGATCTCATGTTTTCCTTTATGTTCATGATCTCATTCATCATCAAGTTGCCCATGCTTCATGCATCATGCCGCTCATATATCATGCTGCCCATATACATCATACATCATGCTACTCATATCATGCTGCCCATATACCTCACACTACCCCATGATCTCATCTATCATGTTGCCCATTCATCATGATCCAACTTCAAATCATGACTTCCACAGGGTGCTCAATAATCTGATTCAAATCTGGTCAACACATTGACCCAATACACAACAACCTTGCCTCCAAATCTATTGTCCCACGCTGCCCTTGACTGTTCCTATTTAGGGCACTTTAGCACACTGCAATAGCCCTCAATCAATCTCGGAACAGTCCTCAAACAACCTTCAATCCTACGTCGCACCTTAGTGTGATCCCTCTACTTCCACACTAGAGATTAAGGCAGTATACAGCCCCAAAACAGACCCACGTAAATGCTTTTTTGTGATGGTATGGCCTGCGGCCTACCACATAGCCTACTTGTAACAAGAGCCTTCATGATAGTGTGGAAAGTGTCTTTATGACAGCGTATAGGTCTCACCATGAACAGGCCTATGCTATTAAGCTCTCCCTTTTGACTGCGGCATTTTCTTTTGTAGTTTCATGCCTGGACGGTGGCTTCATGCCTTGACTTAATTCGTATATCACTACACCTAAAATGTCTCTTTGGCCTGCGTATAGGGTGTCTGTATTGCTTGCATATATGTCTCAATTTATAGCAGATAAGGTGTCACCATTTAACTATGGATTCATGACCCAATGCATGTGTCTTCATTGCATGTGTGTTATAACTTTATGCCCAGTGATTGACATCCTTGACTACGGCTCCGATGCAGCTTCATTCCCTATACCCTGTGTCTAAAGAGAAGCATACTTATATTTCCATATGTACAGGTGCTTTTGTGGCTGTGTATATGGCATCACGTTGATTGTGTATTGTTGTGCGTTAGAACTAGGGCATCATAGGCTAGCGTACATTCTTATGGTGTCTCTCTCCTACTCCAAAAACCCAAGACGTGGAGAGGAGGAGATCACCACAATAATTTGTGTACCAAATGACATCAAATCCTCTTCTATTTATACCAAAAACGTATAGGTTGAATATACATGACGTTTTGGCTTCTTGAGCCTACATAAGTTGCTGCCCGACTTAATAATTTGTCCATAACATAAATAAATTCATAAATTCATAATTACTTATCAGAATCAGATGATCTTTAGATCAATCCTACACCTCTTGATGAGAGGGATCCAATATCATTTTCCATAAATAAGATGACCCTCATGGACTTTGGCCCTAGTTGCCAATTTTAAAATTTTTTCATGCATTAGAGAGAAAGATACTAGGTTTAGTGTGCACAAGAGTGAGTTATGTTTTGGCTATGTTTGGAACACTAGTTCAGATTTGTTTGGGAAAGAATTTCCTTGTCATAGTCATGCATAGAAGAATTTTTTTTTTAGGTATGCATTGAAGATATCACTCTTGTGTGAATTGATTATCCCTATACTCTATTTCTTTCATCCTTGGTTTTGTTGATTATGCACTCATTATATTAGACATGCATACAAAAGAGTCATGAATCTTGGCATAATAATTGATATCCATTAGTTGGTGATATGGATGCATAGAGATGAGTCATACCTCAGGCATGTATGGTATTTTGGTACCGTTACTATAGCATTGTATTTCATGACTATCCATCTATATTTGTGGTTCTTATGATACAACTATTGGTTGAGTGGTCCTAGAATAAAACATGCATTGAAGATAATCATCTTGAGAGTATTATTGAAGACATATATGGGCTTTTTGAATCATTGTTATAGTCCCATACCTTAATTCATGAAGCCCTAAATTTGCATTACATATCATTGTATATTATTTGGTCTTTGTTGCATGGAGTCGTTGGTAGTTGATGTGGATTCTTGCATGACGTAACAAGGAAAAGTAAGTAGGAGTGTGTGTACAACAATGTGGAGAAGATGATTGCCACCCCCATTACATGTTCAAGGGGAGAATGTTCAACATGAAGAAGTGCACGGTGTTGGCATCGAGCCATGTATATTGCATAGGGAAACTTTATTTGGCTCCTAATGTTTGTCTTACAAAAGTGTTGGTAGCTAATCCAGATTCATTATCAAAACATTTGTTATCAACCTTGTTAGTGTTGTTATCATGGTGTTTCAATGAAGGTAAGATCACCCATTTCCATTGATGACAAAGGGGGATAATAACGCAACCACTTGAGTGAGAATGAGATCATCTATTTAGTAGTGTTGAAGATCAATTTGATGGAGTGGATGAAGGTTTCCATCAATGCCAAAGGCAGAGAATGTTGGAAACATGGTGTTGGCATTGATGTCAACCACAGAGCCTATCAGTAATATAGGCATTGATGTCAAGCACTAACAAAGTATTTTCATGATGATCTATTTATTGCAAAGGTTTTTTGAAATGTCTTAAGGTGTGTACAGGTCCTAGAGATGACTATAAAGAGGTTTGAGGCAAGTTGAAGAGATCTAGGTTAGAGAGGGTTTACGTTTCCTTGCTTCACAATAGTGGCATAGTCTCCTAATGCTCACAAAGTAATACTAGGTTACTGATGTAGTCTTTCCATGTTTTGTCAGCACAATTTCCTATATCCTATGCATTTAAGGCCAATGTCACTCTCGTATAGATGTGCAAAGCAAAACCACGGGCATAAAATTATGTAATTTCCCAAGGTATTGATCTCGTCTAATAACACATTGGCATGTTCCACAAATGAAATGTGAACACATTGATAAATTATTATGGTTGAAGTGATCATTAATTTGGTCTTTGTGTACACGGAGGTAGCGATCAAATTGGTCACAATTTTCATATTTCTAATGATCATGTACACATAGTGAAGTAGATGTTTAGTTAAACTTGGTGCATTGTTGAGTTGATGAGAGATAAATATTATAAGCCTTGGGTGAGTTCAATTTAGAGGTTTGAAAATGTGTGGTTGTGTATCAGGGTTCCATGTTGAGGATTATGATGACCAAAGCACATAGAAAGAGTGATGAAGTGAGACCAATAGATTGTGCAGCATGCCATTATAGAGGAGTGGTCGAACTAAGTTTCTTTCAGTGAGTGCACACTGCCTTGCATGAGTGGTTCTAATGGTAGAGATCATTTGGTAGAGTGTACTAGACTGAGTAGAGGTTCCTTGGTTTAGATAAAACTAGCTACGTACTAGATTGAAGTTGTGCATTGGTAGAGGAAAAGATTTTAATGTATATTGTTAAAGGAGTGTGTATGGACAAACTGACAAAGTGGCCTTTGTAAATGACACATTAGATTAGTCTCATAGACTTTCACTAAGAAATATTAGAGCGTGTTGGGATAGAGGTCAAAAGTACTAGTATGCACCTTTGTGATGGCAAAGAGGCAGAGTGTATTTTGGTATTTGTTGCGTGCATTTGGAGTGTGCGTGGATCATAATATTGATAGTATTTTGGTTGTGTGCTTTGTGTAGTTAACAATGTGTTGCAGGGTGTTCTAGTGTGTGCATGGTAGATTATATGTAACAGAGGTCTAATTAAGTCATGTACATGTATGTATTTGTATGTTGTTCTTCAATATTTCTAGATGTTTCTTCATGTATTGTTATTGGTTATAAAGTTCATGTTTATATGTATGTTGTTGTAGAGTTCTTGTGGTTTTTGTACTAATTGTCAGGGCATAGTGTATATGACTGAGTGAGTTTGTTAATGAGAGGTGTCTTGAGAGCATGCTCTTGAGTTGTTATTGGTTATGGGAGTAGAGTTAGATTATATGTTTCATAGGTTGATTATGTGTTGAGTTTAGAGGTTAAGAGTATGAGTTTGATTTTTTATTGCAAAGAGTGTGTTGTAGAGAGATGTGTGCAATTGTGTAGAATGAGATAGTGGGTCTAGTCTAAAAATGGGATGAAATGTCACCTACAGTGTTTGAGCTTTTTGTAGGTGGATCTAACATGAAAATTTTGAGAGAAGGTCCATAAGAGATTGAAGGTCGGGGCCTTCGATGTAGCAATTGGTGGCTTGTTGATTCAGGGTGTAGTAGCATCCTTCATGATGTGGCCTAAGAACTTCGGAGTGGTAGCTTCTGTCTAGTGGTGGATGGAAAAATATTGAAGGTGGTGGCCACCAGTAGCTGGTGCCCTAAATAATTGAGGGAGTAGTGGCTTCCAGTAATTTGTGGCCTGGAAATTTTTGGAAGTGGTGGGTTCCATGAGGTAGTGTTCTTGAGAGAGTAGTTGATTGGATTATTAGAATGTTGTGGCTTACACATTGTTAGTGGATAGTGATATGAAGATGTAAAAATAATATTTCATAATAAGAAGACTATAAGCAGAAATAGTGTATGGTGGTTTTTCTCTTGGAAGGATTTCCACATTATATATTGTGTTCATCTGTTTTGGTTGATTTGATGTGTTGTTGTTCTCATGTTTATATGCATTGATATGATGCTCATGGTTCATGTTTATGTTTATAATGCTATTGTATTGTGATGTTAATTAAGTGATCATTCAATTAATGTAAACACAAGGAAATAAGCATTAAATGTTTATCCATATACACATTACTGATTCACCCTACCTCAGTATTTTTAAGCTTCCAACAAGGTAGAAAATTGGAGATGCATAAAATTCAACATGAGTTAATTGAAATTAAAAAAAAAAATCCAAATGGAAATGAAAACCTACTAATGTATTATAAAGAGAAATAATGAGTTTGCAAAAGTTTAATCACTTAATTAATCATTCATTAAGGAGGTTAAGAAATTCAACAAAAAGGAAAGTAGAAAATCAAAGTCGGAAAATGTGGCATCCCATAGTTAATATTCCCTCATTGTAAATAATTGTAATTATTTAAAAAGTTGAGAGAAAATGACACAAATTCTAGTTGGTTTGGCAGGGAGATTTCTTGAGGAAATGGTTAAATTAAATATATCAGACATGGGTTGGCTCAAAATTTAATGGGATGGCTAGAAAATAAATTTAAACTAAAAAGTAAAGGATAGGTTGAGGTGTCTATTGGATCAAAGAATAATAAATAGAGGACAAAGATATTAAGCAAGGAATGGGCTGCACTGTTTATGAGTTGACTATGTGGAACATTGGTAAACGTCATACAGTTTCTTCTGTTAGGAGGAACAAAATGAATTTTGTGGGAGAAAAGAGGGGTGGGTCACACAAATGTTGAGGGAGGGAAAACACCCTCACTCTCTTATGCAGGGGTAGTAGAGAAAAAGGAAAGGGAAGAAAATATGTAGTGAATGAAAGAGAACTCATTCTCTCAATGCATACATAGTGGAATAAATTGTTAAAAGAAATGCAAGAAAACGTCCTCCCAGTGTAGAGGTAAATACATAGAGAGAAGAGAGATCATAATTCATAGAAATCAAGCTCTGGAGAAAGTAACTAGTTTGAGAACCCACACAGAGGTTTGTAGGGTGAAAGCATTATATAGAGGAGTTGATTTATTGTATGGCTGAAGCACCCAGTTGAAGCTTGTGGATTGATGCACCTACTAGATTGGAAAGTCAGTCAGGTATTTGTGAGGGCTCATGAATGACCAGGATTGGCTTTGGGGTTGAATATTTGGTTCTTAACTCATTGATGAACTACCTGGAGAGGTGATCTCTTTACTCATCAACTGCTTATCCACTAATGAACCCTCCCTTTATGTTGATTCTCTTCTCCTAAAAGTGAGTTGAGGCTCTCCATACTATGGTATCATCGCATGGACATTGAGTTTGTCTAAATAATATAGAAAGAAATAGTGGAAGCTCTTGTAGTCACTGGAGGGAGGTAGAATGACCTTGTGACATCATGTTTCACTTGCCGATTTTGATTAAAGTTTCCCCTCAAATGCACTCCTCCTCTTAGTTTCTAGATATCTTATAAGATAATTATACTCTCATGTTCTGTGTTGTTGATTTAATGCTATATTAATCTTGAGGAGTGTTCTTTCCTAAATGAATGAGTATGTCAATGTCTTATGCAAATATTTAAAAGGAATGGCTCATTCCCATGAATATTTTTGTGCTTGAAAATTAACCTCAGTTTCTTGAGTCTAAAAAGATAGGTAATCTCTTTCTATAACTAATTATTTGCTTCAAAGTGTTGAATTTTGTAGTTATTGTGTTGATACGTCTACCTATATCAATAAGTAAATATGTGAAACCAGGCCAAGTTGAGTTGAATTTAATCTCAAGAGAGGTAGAACTCATTTGTATATATGTATATAATACATGTGTTTGTGTGTGTGTGTGTGTGTAATGTTTTCAGGCTACATGGTGAAGGGATTATGAACCCATATGTATGACAGGCCAAATCTTCAACTCAGGCCACAAATTGTATCAAAATCATCACATCCAACACTAGACTAAGTCCTTCAAAATGCACCAAGTTCAAGATTTATGCATATCTATGCACATATGCATCAACCAGGTGCTATGTCTCAATAATATAAGGGCTCGAGTACTAAGTCATAATAGGCCCTCTGCAATAACATCACCATGAATAACTTTTGAGGGTTGAAAGGCACAAGTATTGTCATATTGTAGAGGCCATAAGGATGGAAGATGAGGACCTAGAGGAGCCATGAGGGTCGAACCTGATAAGTCCGGTAACCTGGAGAAAGGAAAAAACATATTAGTAATGGAGATTTGGGTTGTCGATGGGAAAGAATCCATGGTTGTTAGATGACTCCAGAGGTTTTTCCCTGGAGGTCTTTTTATGGGGGTTTCGAATGGAGTGAAAAGGATGAAATACTAGGATAAAATCCCTAGGATGATGTGGCATGGTGGTACATCGTATGGGTGCATACATTGATCAAGCAGAAAGCCCAATTCAAATATAATGTGAAATTCATGGATTGCAAGTTTCAAATATTTTTTGGGATCCAATCCACATGGTAGACATGACAGGGGATGACAGCACCCTGATGCTGAAGATAGGTGACATCACCCAAGACCATTCTCCCTAGATATTATGATCGAAACACATTGTAGAAATTTCTAGTATTTAATTCCTAGGGTGACATGGCACGTGTGTCCTTTTCAATGGGATGAGTACTATGTGTTGCATGAATGCCTTATAAGGGTTTGTGTCTCAGCACATAGCCCGAAGGGAGTTTCCCTAGTAGTTTTGGTGGGGAGGAGTATGGTAACTCATTTGGTTTCTATGTAGTAGGGTAAGATGGCCATAAAGGGCCTCCACCAACATACATTAAGGATATATATATTGTTATAGTTTGAGCTGTGTATTTTGGATCAATTTGCAACCTGTTGTAAGTGGGTCAACAAATCCCACTTGGCCATGACATGGCACATGACTGGGATAACCACGTGGATGCCACATGGTTTGTTAATATGGCATGGCATAATACGATTGGTTAAGACTTGAAAGCGTTCATATATTTCAATTCAGAAGTTGGATTGAGACAAATTCGATATCATTGGAAAGGTCTTAATGCGACAAACACAGTGGCATTATTCATTTTAATTTCTAAGGAAGTTGTAAAAGGTAAAAAAAAATTAGACCCTATTACCATAACGTGATGATGGGTGTCGAGTCATCATAGTAACTACCTCCTACCCTTAGTTGGGGCTAGGGATAGTAGGGGTTATGTTATAGGGTGGTAACAGAGCTTTCTGGTCCAACACTTGGACTTGGAGGGCTCTATCATAGAATCAACAAGTGAAAGCTTGAAACTGGACCTTTGACTATTCAATTAGGCCATAAATCCTTGCGATGACCATTAGAAACATTACTATTGTATCTATTAATAGCAGAAAATAATAGACATATTCGTCCAATCCAAAAGACGCCCAAAGTCGTCAAGAAGAACATACAAGTGAAGAGTTTCCAATTAAAGACATTATGAAGTTCAAAAAATTTGATTTCTCCTAAGGTTTAATGTATAAAATTGAATTCAAAATTGATGATTGTGTGGATTTCCCTTTGATATCCACATGAGAGTGTGACATTTACTTCAAAAGCTGCATGGTCAAAGAAAAGACTGAATCAACAAATTTGGGACCACTTCTAAGACTTGGAAGATTATTCCTGGATAGGTTTCAATCAAGGATAGTTGAATTCAAGTCTCCCTAAAAATATGTAGTCCTCAAAGGAATCATTTTCTCATACTCATATGTCATTTTCATTCATGAACCCAATGAAGGAAGAGAGATTAAAATAAATTCTATATAAACAGGCCATGGGAGGACCAAAGAGAAGACAATGTTAATATGACAAAATTTCTATCAGAGCGATCCTTGATTTCATTGTTGAAGAAGAAGAAATAGGGACCTATTGTGTTGGTAGAGTTGCTTCTTAGAAGTCCTTCACTCCAGTGTGAAGAGGATTTCACCATTGAGAGAGCCTTGATACTTCTTTGGTAGAGAGGAGAACCTTGCAAAGACAGTGAGGAAAGGAACCTCCTTGTTGAGAATTTTGTAGCACCATATCTCAAATAATTCTCTTGATGTGTTTAGTATTCTTCCATTTGTATTCATATTCTACCACCAGTGCTCAATAAATGGAGACATTTTCCATAATTGTGTTAACATTTTTGATTCATTAAGAATTACTTGTGTGTTTATCTCTTTTTTTTTTTTTTTAGTTTATGTTTGTATATGCATACTTTTCACCATTTGGAATTTTTTGTTTCTTCATACTTGTTTGCTGAGAAATTCCAAACTTATTGTATTTCATTGCAGGGAACAACCAACTCCTAAGAAGGTGCCTTTTGGGCCCCATTTCTACAAAAACACTACTACATTATGAATTCATTGTATGCACGATTTGGTATGTCATCAATGTGATGAGAAATGTATGTAACATGGTTCTAATGAGTTTTATGATTTTATTATTACTAGTGCATTAATTGAGTTGTGGTCTTGCAGCTAGATTTACACTAGTAGATTCCCAGTAGCAATCCAAGGTGATAATGTTTATTTGGCATTAAGACTTGTTAAAGTATAATAGTCATGTTTGTTCATAATAGCACAGGAAGGTTAAAGACCACATGAACAACAAGAGATGGTACAATGTAGAACCAAAGGAGCAAGGAATGAATAGTGGAATGGTGTAGTATAGCTTTGATCCATCATAAAAAGGATATGAAGAAGGAAATATAGATGAAGAGAAAACATAAGTTGGAAAATGAGGAGGAGTATATTCTTCTGATTGGATGGATACATTTAGGAGATTGAGAGAGGAAATGAGCTTTAAGGCTCACAATGAGAGGATTTTCAGAGCATAAGAGGAACAAGTAGAAGTAAATGTAGTCATATTGCAAATCCTATTAGACTTATAAAGGAAAAGGTAGCATGAGTTGAGGATCAACCATAGGGACATGGAAATCCATTTGGGACAATAAGAAAGAAACAATGGGGAAAATGAGAGTAGATTTAAAAAGAGGCGTAAATTGTCAAGTGAAGACATTATGAAAGGTGAGACTATACTGAGTAATCCTAAAAAGGATTTACGCACCCATGAAAAATAGTATGAGAATTATCATAGAAGGACACATCATCATCACTATCATCATCAACATGGGAAAATAAGGGATAGAGAATATGTTCCTAGGGATTTCAAAAAGGAAAATCCTCCTACATTAGATGGTGAAGTAAAAAAATCAGGAGATGTAGAAGCTTGAATGATAGGGATGAGAAATTATTTCCAAATTCTTAAATTTTGAGAAAATATGAAAGAAAAGGTAACGAGCAGACATCTGATGGGAAGTCTTGAAAATGTAAAGGGCATAAGAGGAGAAGAGTTATCCTGGGAAAAATTTGAGGGATATTTTAGCAAAAAGTATCTATCTGAGAGATACTTCCAAAACAAGGCTAAAGGGTTATATGAACTCAGACTAGGACAAATGATAGATGATGAGTACACCACCAAATTCTTAGAGTTGCTAAGGTATGTTCCCTACCTTAAGGAAGAAAATGAAAAGATTCATATGGATGTTAGTGCACTTCCACAATCCTTCAAGAATAAAATGGAGTTCGATGAGCCCAAGGCATTAGAGGATGAAATTAAAAATCCAAATCACTATTATGAGTAGTCTAAACACATGCCTAAGTATAGATCAAACTGGAAATTCAAAGGTAATGCCAAGTTTAAAGCAAAAGGGAGAAATGAAACTAAGGGAACAAGCACAACCCATATTAATGAAGAACATCAATAGAGGTTCAACATTACTAGTAGAGGCTGCTATACTCATGGAGAAACCAAGATTTATTAGAAGGGTCCACCTAAGTAATTGATTTGTGGAGGGAATTTCTTAAGGAAATATTTCTGCTACCACAAGCACATTAGTATGAGATTATATGACACATAAGAAGTAGAGAAACTCAAGGACGTGGTTTAAAATATACCCCAAATTTACGTAGCAATGGTTAATCATCAAGCTGATCACCATGAAGTGATTATAGAGATGGATGGTAATCTCATTGACCAAAACTTTTCAGTTTTGATCGAACCTAGTCCAAATTTTAGTTACATCAATCCTGCCATTGTTCAAAATTGTGCACTAAATAAATAAGAACATGATGATTCTTGGCTAGTTCAGCTAGCCAAAGAGACGAAAGTAAGAATAGAGCTTTCGGTGAAATCATTCCCAATCGAATTGAATTGGATGTGAACCATTGCAAATCTAGATATGCTACCATTAGGAGAATACCATCGAATTCCTTGATGAATCAAAAATCCATGGGACATTTTGGGGAAAGCTGAAATCCACATCGATGAGATTAATTTTAGCTATGAAATCCAAGAGGAGCTATAGAAGGGATGTCTTTTGTTTGTTTTGAAAATATCAAACAACAGTGAAGCTAACAAGAATGTTGGGAATGATGACATTGATGTTATGAAGAATTTCCATGTTTCAAAACAATTTAATATGTTTTTCCTCAGAATATGCCTGGGTTTCTTCCTCATAGAAAGGTGGATTTCTCTATTTAATTATTTTTAGGAGCAACTTGAACACCCAAGTCTCTATATAGAATGTGCACTCAATAATCAATGCGTCTCCATGGGGAACACCAGTTCTATTCATGAATAAGAAGGATGACACACTCAAGATGTGCATTTAATATGGGAAATTGAATAAGGTGACCATAAAAAATAGATATAACTTGCCATGGATTGATGATTTATTTAATTAGTTGAGATGAGAAGTAGTCTTAACTAAGATTGATTTCAGATCAAGATATCATCGGGTGCGTATTATGGATGAAGATATTCATAATATTACATTTAGAACAAGGTATAAACATGAAAAGTTTGTGGTAGTTCCCTTTGGGATTACCAATGCACCTGCAAATTTTATGTTCCTTATGAACAACGTGTTGCACCCTTACCTATATAGGTTTGTTGTAGTCCTTATCGATGACATTTTTGTCTATTGAAATACCAAGGAGGAACACATAGAGAATTTTTCCATAGTACTATAACTGCTAAGAAGATATATGCTATATGAAAATATTAGTAAGTGTGATTTCTTCTGGTCACAAATCCATTATTTGGGATAACTTGTCTCAAATGAAGGAGTAGTAGTTGATCCAGAGAAGATGAAGGCCATCATGGAGTGACTGATAAAAAATTATAAAGGAACAAAATGAAATATAGATACAAACAGAAACAGAGAGATACATAAAAAAACATAAAGTTCAATTTCGATAATAACAAATTATTTATAATTGTTTACATGCAGAATGGGAATAAACTAGCTCAGGTGATGTGAGATTATCTCTAAGAAGAGTTGTGATGGCTACATTCCTTATGAACAATGTTACAATGAGAATATAAGGCCTATTTATTATTGATAAATAATGTGAAACCATAAACATCCAAAAACCTAGCCCTAGGAAATGAAGTGGCAAAAGAATGTGGGCCCCTTTGGGGTAAATTTGTACATCAACCTCTCACGGTTGTAACTTTTCCATATTACCTTATTTTGATGCGCACAATATCTCATTAGAATGGTATATATGAGGACTCAATTTGTTTACTACAAATGCCTATCATAAAGAAATGGTTCTCCCATTTTCCAAAAAAACATCGTGTAGGGACTCAAAATGACTCTGGAAGTTCAGGACCCTAAAAACTACCAAAAATAGTAAATTTTGCTACATCTAAGGAAATTGAATGAAATAGTGTTGGGGGTCCAAGTTGAATAGGAAACTAGCCACCAATATCCACCTAGATCAGTCCTCTCCCCTTAGGAATAAATGGTTCCCATTGCGATGAGTTTCTTCATGAGATGGGGAAACTTCTCCTAAACTTAGTCCCTGGTGAGCCACTTGCCTTGGTGTAGGAGTTGGCCACTTCAACAACCCAATACCATTGGATCTTCTGTTGGTGAGTGTTCTTGATCTATGTTTCCATAATCTGATTAATTATGGCTTATTCAATGCAGTTTGGTTTTAGCTCTATTTGTGTGAGTAGTTTTGAAATGTATGACATGTCTAGTAATGGTGGAAAGTATGGAAAAAGGCGGTTCACATTGAACAATGGGTGCAGGCCATGGAATGGGGAAATTTTTTTTCTCAAAATCACTGTCTCCCACAACCTTGGCAAAGGTGTAAGGCCCATATCAGAGTGATATGATCTTCCGATAGGCTCTGGTAAGGCATTCTTTCTACACATGCAACCAAACTTTGTCACCCACTTGAAACCTATGTGGCACCCGATGTTGATCACAACACTACTTGTAGTTGGCATTGGACTTATCTAATATCTCATGCACCTTTTGGTGGATGTGTTGGATGTGTTCAATAAACTAGGTATCTTTGTCATCCTTGGATTGTAAATGTTTGGATTGTATCTATGCACTCGCATGTGGCATGGCGACATCAATCAAACACAATGCTTGAAAATCCAGACCCACTTGAAAAGGACTGCAACCAATTGAGCTATGGATATCTCTCTTATAATTGTGTTGCACATAAGGAAGGATCTCAAAGGTTCGTGAACTCTTGGAGTTGTACATGTGTAGTATGTGCACTATTATCATGTTTACAACCTCTGTTTGGCCATCATTTTGGGGATCAAATGGAAACAACTTGATGAGCTTAGTGTCTAATAATATCCAAAGGCTCAACCAGAATATGCTCAGGAACCTACTATCCCAATATGATATGATTCTTTGTAGGACTACAAAATGTAACCATAACTGTACCCAATCAAGGCATATGTTTCAATTTCAAATGGTTTTTGTAGGTATAGAAATGTGAGTATAGGTGCAGAGAAGAGGTGGTTCTTTAGCTAAACGAATGCCTTATGTTGTGAATCATACCAAAAAAAATTTTCTTTCACTTCTCCATTGGTAGCCTGACTTAGAGGACAAGTGATATGAGAGAATTCCAACACAAACCTCTGATGAAAATTGGCAAGGCCTAAATATCCATGAAGCTTTGTTAGAGTTGTTAGGGATGACCAATCCCAAATAAAATTTATCATAGTGAGATCGACATGCATGTCTTTATCATCAATGATATATCTCATATATTGGACCTGCCTCTTGCCAAATGTTCATTTCTCCAATTTGGCACATAGTTTTTGATGTCACAGGGTTTGAAGGAGTTATTGAATGTGTTGCATGTGCTCTTCACTAGGTTATGTGTCGATAACCTACTTCCCCTTATCATATTTTGGCTAAGAATCATAAAATGCATCAAAATTGGAAGCTTTCACCATGGCCACAAATGACTTCTTAGGGTGACCCTCATTGGTGTTATGAGTGGGGCTCTTGTGGAACTCACACCACTTTCTTGTGTCATTCTTCATCTTCATGGCACCATTATTTTCTTGTAGCTTCATTGGGTTGTAATGGGTCACTCCACCTTGGATCTATCCTTTTTCTATAGTTTGGTGGAACTCTTGCCCTCATTTTGATTCACAAATCCAAATTCATACTTCTTTTATTAATTTTTTGTTTAGTCTTGGCCGCATATTAGTATGTTTCACCAAGCGAGGAGATTTTCTGGAAATCAATTTCTTTTGAAATATATTCATGCAGATAGTTCTTGTACTGTTGGGCGTAATAAACAACCTAACATTTAATTGTCAATCCGAGAGTTTGTAAACTTAGAGGCGCAGCACTAGAAATGCCAGAGAAATACTTTAGCAACCCGCACTAGTTACTAAAGTGACATCACACTGTTCTGGAAATTGGATTCACTCAAGAAAATTACTTGTCGCAAACTTAAGGAAAGGAACTTCAAATCAATCCCAATCAATGAAAGATAAATATCTAAGACTGAGTTTAATGTAGTCGTAGGAAAAATAAATAATTAAACTGTTAAGAACATTTGTCCTTGTTAAAGATTTTCCTTCCTTCACTGAACCATTGTTCTTGCAATGCAACAATGTTCCTACACTGGAACGATGTTCATGTACTGAAGCGATGTTCTTGCACTGGAAGTATGTAATGTTCCTATACTGGGTTTCCAAACCACTTGTAGAAAATGAAAATGGTGGTAACTAAGAATAAATTGCAAGGTGAAATAGAGTTAATAAAATAGACACTCATAAGCAAAAGGCTCTTTAACTAATAATGCATTTGAAAATGAAAGGCGCTTTGAAAGTCAAGGAAAATCCTTGCTAAAATAGGAAAATTTCTTGCATGTGACAAATAACTATTTGATCCAAATACAAATAAGTTTCTTCCTAATATGATTTCTTAAAATTTGAATTAGATCAGCACTTTATTATGAATAATGTTTTAGCTCAAAAGTTCTTTTAATAATTTGAGTGTTAAATTGAGTTTATTCCACAAGGCAATAGTGCAAGCACAAATCTGTATAATGTAACAGTGTTTCGTTAAAAGCTCTTAGAAATAACATTAAATCTAAATTAAACCTTCATACTAAGGGTGCTTAAAACCTCACTGATAAACAAAATACCATTTGCAGAACGAAATAAATAAGCTTGCAAAAAAAAAGACTTGTAGAAATAAAATAAGGAACTTTAACTTGGAGAAATGGAAACGCACCAGTGCAAGCAACTAATTACACCCTTCTTGCAGAAAGGAAATAAAATATGCATCACAGGAAATCATGAAAGGTAATGAACTTGAATGCTTCGGATCCAAATCACACAATTAGCAAAGAAGAACTTGTAACTTATGAAAGGAAGCCAAACTTAACTTGCTTTGAAACCTTGCATAAAAAATATAAGTTAAACACAACTCACGATAAGGGGAGAACAAGCTGGGTTGACTGGGCCCTAGCCAACCAGCTTGTTTCCCTGCTACAATATCTGGAACTTCAATAGCTCAAATAATGCATCACAAAGATTTTGATACAAGAAAATGCATGACTAGTGTAGCTCCTTGGATTAACTCAAATATTTGCTGCAAGTATACATTGAAGCTTTGAATCCAGCCTCCAAATGATAATAGGGAAGGGCGAAGAGCCCCCTAAGCTTGATCCAACAACGTAGATGGACAATGACTAATTTTCTCCTCCACTACTATCCAGCTAGGCTTGAATCCATAGCTCTTCTTTCATAACCTTTTACGTTACTAGTTTGGCATTAAAGAAGCTAATCCTTTGCAACAACATGGGGATTGAATCCCAACTAATTATCATCAATAGAATATCAGTACAATCGTTTCCCTATTGAAATAATTAACATTTACCATGAATTTTACAAATATGGGCATTTTCTAGAATTCTGGAAAAAATGGTATTTTTAACAAACAACCTCTGAAGAAAACTTCGTGTCTTCTTAACCATTACGAATTTTGGAAAGTTATTTGGAGGAAATATAGTTTGTTTTGTTTAAAACAATAACCTTTCTCATAATTTTCTGGTTCATCTCCATTTCCTCAGAAATTGTGCATAAAGATGACTATTTGGAAACTTGTGAAATCTGAGATCCTGAAATTGTAGAAAAATAGTATAATTTATAAAATTGCCTCAAACACCCTTATGTAACTTTTAGACCATTAAAAATTTTAGAAATCTATTTGATGCTTACCAAAACCCTTGTGCCATAATTTCTCCATTCGCCTTCATATGCACAGAAAACGAGGCAAAAGTTGGGAGTCTGGAAATTGTTGTGAATTCAGGGCTAAAGCATTAATGATTCCCTAAATATAAATTTGTATGAATTGGGTGTATCTTAGCTTATATGGAAGTTTTCAAACACCATTTTGAACAAAAACGTCTTTCATATTTGCCTAGAAATGTATCAATGTATGAAAGTCCCAAATTGGTGTAGGCACAACTCATGCAGGAATGTTGGTGTAGAGTGTTGATGTAGGAGTGGTATAAAAACTGAATTGGTGCAAGAATTTGATGTGTGGTACAGGAACCATTGTCACATAGGTAAGAAGGTAATTGACCATTTTTAAACCTGCAAACACAAAAACCATCATTAATAATGCCTTAAATGTCAAATCTTGTTAAAACAAGGGAGATGTGTGACATAGTAAATATTACTTTATCGCTTCTAAGAATACACAAAATGTCGACAATAACGATACAATATAAAGAAAAATCATGAGAGATTTCCAGATAAAAATGGATATAAAACAAGACAAAATAGCGGCCTAACATCCCCCCATACCGATCATCTTGCATGTCCCCATGCAAGCAAACAGATTGTTGTATTGTCACTCTCTTGCAAAAAACTTATATATTTCAATATCCATGCGAAATTTCCTGCTATATATGATTGTCCTGACAATGGAGATATATGTTGGCTTATTGCTGGATTACTCACACATTAATATTTATTCCAACAAAATATGATACCAAGGAAAAAAAATGCTACACTGCAAGGATTGTGTCATAATGGAATAAACAACCATCAAAATTTCCATAAAGCTTCTTAAGAGTAGCCTTCTATAGAATTTTTTCACCTCAATAGCCTCATTGCAAATATAAGTGACATGATTTGAATGCCACAACATTAAATATGGATGGAAATAAGGAAAAATAAGCATAACAAAACAATACCTATCCATGATGACCATCTTACCATTAACCGAGCATATAGCTGACGCTCCTCTTGTTCAAGCAAAGTGAATCACATGCACTAAGGGTCCCACATCCATAAAAACCAAATCATTTCTGAAAGATAGAAATCAAAAGCACAATACTGAAAGGATATTAAAGCGATTCCGAGAGAGGTATGATAATAAGTTTAGGGGAAGACGAAAACAACCAGGTAAATCATAGTGTAAAATTAACTTTAAAACCACAAGCATGGCCCTACTGCTAGCAGGCATCTATAGATCAGCAGAGATGCATTTTAACCCAATGAAATGGGTATATCCAACCTATTAGATATAGATTCAGAGTCATTTAAAAGAATTTAATTTGATTTTGGAATTCACTGAAGGCCACTATCCTAGCTTGGTAATCAACCAACGACAGTTCCATTCCCAAGAGATAAGAAGAATGAACAAGCTAGCTCATGATGAGACCTCTTGTCTTCCAGCTTTTCAACTGAAAGCCATTACCCTAGCTTGGTGACCAGTGGTGGTAATGTCATTCTCATTAAGACCCATGATCATAGTAGGTCGGCTTGTAATGAGACCTCCTATCCCTCGATTAATTTATTTATGTTAAAAAAATTCTAATTATGATCAACCTTAAATAGGTTACTTAATAGGTAGGGAGGCAAATTAGCTCCTTAAGAGCATAGGATGGCGTGAAATTTTTTTAATTACTAATCTTTATTGGTTGGTCCTTCTACCCTAAAGAATAATTTTAAAAAAGACATCTCAGATAATGACTGAAATATTCCTCAAGTTGATCATGTTAGGGTTCTTATGAGTGCTTGTTATGGTTTTATAGGAGTGGTCCACCATAGGAGGCTTTCCATCCATACCTTCAAAGAGAAACTTTAAAATATTTCTTGGATGGAAATATGTTAAGCTTATGAATGGAAATTATGACAATGATAATCCCCCTAAATGACCCGAATAATATTAGCCAATAATCGAAGTCACTATATAAAATATGAGGCATTGAGAGTGAATTTCTTTTGACAAGTCTTACCACAAGAGTGCATTATGATAGAAATTTCAATAGTTGTGACTTAGGAATTGCAATTTCAATAGTGGTGCTATAACAATTTTATTCCAAATGACATTTTTATTTATTATTTCTATATTACCCTACCCTAATTTAAAGAGAGGAAGATTTCCTTCAAGTGTAGGAATACTTCCAATGTAGCCATGTGCATAACAAAATACTAAATATAGTCATGCTCATGTTTAAAATACAAAATTTAATGCATATTAGAGTATGAGAAACCAACTTACTTACGTGATATGGTACCAAGAGTTTTTGAATGATGAGTAAATGGGGTGTACTAACAATTGTTTGGAACCAAGATTCAATATGACACACATATTCATGGTTCACCAACTTGAATAGGTCTTCCACAACTTGAAGTTTTCTCTCTTTAGATTGACAAGGATGGTTAAGGGAAACTCTAGGGTTTTCTTCTTTGTGAGCTTCAACAATAGTTTTCGAACAAGTTCCAATCATAGATTTCTGCTCTAATGGTTTATGGATTAAAGTTTCTTCCCGAGGTAAATGTTTTGTGGTAAAAGAAGAAGTTTCTGGATTCACTCCTCTTGCCTCTCTAAAAAATATTACATTGCATTTGATAGGGGAGTGAATAGGGAAAATAGGTGTTTTAATTTGATGTGCAACTTGATTGTTGAAATTAGGGTTTGGTTGCACAAAGGGTTGGGACCATAGAGAGGAATAATATGGTGGTACATTGGACAGGAATTGCAACTATTGTGGCTCAGGTAATGGAATTTGCATGGGGAATTTCCCTAGAGAGGAGGTGCCAAACCATGCTTGAGGCTTCCGGAATTTCTGGCTCGAGGGAGAGGGCCATTGTGGGAATATGGTGGGGTATTGAATCAAAGTAGGATTATAAGTCTGCCATGGAACTATGGGGTTGTAAATGTGTTGAGGAACCTACTCGGGATAATAAATATTACTCCAAGTTTTGTATGATAATGAGTTTTGAGTTATACCTGGCAGCCGATTTATTTCCTTACTTGATTCCTTAAATACCTTTTGGAACCCCAAGAGTGATGGGAAATAATTTGTTGAATGATCATCCTTACACTGCCTCCATTCTTCCTGCAAATCATCCAATTGCAAATTTAGAAAATATTTTGTAGCTCTTATTTTTGTAGTAGATTCCAAAAATTGAGAAGAAAGTTCTCTAGAATTCTTACCGATCTTGGAGATTCCTCTTGAATAACTAATGCACGATTTACAAACATCATCATATGGTAAGCGAGAAACATCTCCTCCTCCTATCAGATTTAAAAGTTCTAAAAATTCATCTTTGATTCCTTTGAGTAGGAGTGTTTTCAAGGTCTCTTTTACTAGATTCTTATGTTCTGATTTTTGGATGTTGTATCTAAACCGCTCCACATAATCCTCCAAGCTTTCATTTTCCCTTTGTTTTATTCCAAAAATATCTTCACCAGCCTCGCAATAGTCTTGATCTTTCTCCAGGAACACATTCTTCACGTCTTCCCATGTTTGAACGCAGTTCTCACCAAGGCCCATGAACCATCGGAGAGCTGCTCCTTTAAGAGTAAGAGGAAACACTTGCAACCTTTTGGAATTAGTACAATAACCGTATCCTCTACAAAGTACTTCAAACTCAAATAAGAATGTATCTGGATCTTCATTTTCCAAATTATGAAATTTTGGTAGTGCAGATGGGGGGATATTATGCATTTGAGCAACTCCTAGGTCTTTGATAGGAAATTCAAAAGTAATAATGTTTTCCATTTCTTAACAAAATAAAAGAGGTTCTCCATATACTACTTCAAGACTCCTCCTTTGAATGTTCCTAGAAACTAATTAGTGAAATAGCTGCATTGAATGATTGATATTAGCCTGAAAACTCTTCATTGGAAAATGCCTCGAAATACCATTTCTCTATCTTTATAAGCTAGTTGGTATATATTGTTAGCACGTGGTTGAATAGATAAACAGGGGGGTTCTTACAACACCCAAGAAATGAAAAAAACATAAAAAGGATGTAGGAACTAAACAAATTCAAAGAATAAATTGAAAGTAAATAAAATTTGCAAAAAAACTAGGTAAAGAGAAAACCAAATAGCAGTAGGCTACCAAGGTCAATCCCCTAAGCCCCTCCCCGGAAATGGCGCCAAAATGTTGGGTGTAATAAACAACCTAACATTTAATTGTCAATTTGGGAGTTTCTAAACTTAGAGGTGCAACACTGGAAATGCCAGAGAAAGACTTTAGTAACCTGCACTGGTTAATAAAATGACATCACATTGTTTTGGATATTGGATTCACTCAAGAAAAATACTTGTCACAAACTTGAGGAAAGGAACTTCAAATCAATCCCGATCAATGAAAGATAAATATCTAAGACTGAGTTTAATGTAGTCATAGGACAAATAAATAATTAAACTGTTAAGAACATTTTTCCTTGTTAAATATTTTCCTTCCTTCATTGAACCATTGTTCCTACACTGCAACAACGTTCTTGCATTGGAACGATGTTCCTGTACTGAAGCGATGTCCCCGCACTGGAAGTATGTAATGTTCCTGTACTGGATTTCCATACCATGTGTAGAAAATGAAAAGAGTATTAACTAAGAATAAATTGCAAGGTGAAATAGAGCTAAGAAAATAAACACTCATAAGCGAAAGGCTCTTTAACTAATAATGCATTTGACAATGAAAGGCACTTTGAAAGTCAAAGAAAATCCTTTCTAAAATAGGAAAACTTCTTGCATGTGACAAATAACTATTTGATCCAAATAAAAATAGGCTTCTTCCTAAGATCACTGTTTAAAATGTGAATTAGATCTGCACTTTATTATGAATAATGTTTAAGCTCAAAAGTTCGTTTAAAATTTGAGTGTTAAATCAAGTTTATTCCACAAGGCAATAGTGCAAGCATAAATCTGTATAATCTAATAGCGTTTTGATAAAATCTCTTCGAGATAATATTAAATCTAAATTGAACCTTCATACTAAGGATGCTTAAAACCTCACTCTTAAACAAAACACCATTTGTAGAAGGAAATAAATGAACTTGTAGGAAAAAGATTTTAGAAATAAAATAAGGAACTTTAACTTGCAGAAATGGAAACATACTAGTGCAAGCAACTAATTACCCTCTTCTTGCAGAAATGAAATAAAATATTGATCCAGGTGGATATTGGTGGCCACCTGCAAAGTTCACTTGGACCCCCACCATTGTTTCTTTTAGATTTTCATTTTCCTTAATTGTAGCACAGCTTACTATTTTTAGCAGTTTTTTGGCTCATGAACTTCCGTAGCCATTTTGAGGCCCTAAACGACATTTTTTAGGAAAAATGGGAGAAACATGGGTCCATGGACTGATGTTGCTCTTCCCAAAGTTGTAGTTGTTGGATAGATCTTTTTAAGGAGATACTGTGCGCGTCAAACAGAGATCGTATGCCAAAGTTACGACCTCGGGAAGTTGATGTACCACATTACCCAAACAGAGCCCACCGTTTGGCGTTTCATCTTCTAGGGTTAGGTTTTTGGACGTTTAGGGTTTTCCATTGTTTCTCAACAATAAATAGGCCTTTCATCCTCATTGTAACATAATTCAGAGGCATGTAGCCGCCACATCTCTTCTCAAAGATAAGCTACCACCACCCTAGGTAGTTTATTTCCATTTCTGTCTGTAAGCATATTTTCAATATTTTACATTAATGAAATGAAGTATTATTTCCACTGCATCTTTGTGTATACGGTTATCTCTGTATTTTATTGCATTGTTGTTTAAATCTGGATCAGTGGTATTAGAGCGATTTGCTTTTTTTCTTTGTTTTTCTTTGCATGTCCTCAACGAGGTCGGAGTATAAGGAATTAGGGCTTGGACTGGTTGAACATTTGCAAGACCAGCATCGCAAATCCCGATGGCCTCCCATGGTAGATGAAAAGAAAGATGAGGGGCAAGATTTCCTATCAAAATCTTGCTTGAAGAAGCCCTCGAGCGACAAAGGAATTGATGATGGACAACTTTGCCTAGATCTTTCAGCAGCTACCCAGTGGCGACACATCGGCTTCCAACAGCTACTCTGTAAATGCCACACCATTTAAGGTACAAGTTAATTTTGAAATTCCCATATTTAAGGGTTAGATAGATGCAAATGCCATTGATAAATGGTTAAATCTACTAGAGGGCTATTTTTTTGTTCATGATTTTTCCAGTTGGGAAAAGATTATTTTCGCTCTTCTCAAAGTAGCCCCCCACATCAAGGACTGGTGGGAAACCTACTACAAGCATAAGTATGAAAGTACAAGCTCACTATTCTCGGCCACGCCCCCTTGGAATTCATTCTGAGATGCCATCAAGGAGCAGTACTACCCTTTCGGAAGCTATGAGTGCCAATACATAAAGCAGACCACGCTGCAACAGGGAAGGGACCAAGACGTGCCAGAGTTCACCAATATTTTCCATACCCTTCGCATAAAGTTGAGTATCAAGGATTCAGAGTAGCATTTCGTACTCAAATACTGCGGTTGCCTGCACAAGTACATCCAGGAAGAAAAATAATTCCTGAACATCTCCTTGCTCGGCACTGCAGACTGATATGCCGTCAGGGTGGAGCAAAATTTTAAACAGAAGAAGATAGAATTTGGATCTACGAATTCGAAGTAAGGGAAAGGTGCCCCCAAACTCCAAAACAAAGGACAAAGCCAAGGCAGGGCAGCCCAAGACAACCCGCCAAAGTTCCAAGCAAATAACAATGTTGTGAAGCCGAAAAAGGACATGGGAAAGTGGTGTGAGTTCCATAAGAGCTCCACTCACAACACAAGTGAGTGTCGGGTCAAGCAGTCACTAGTGGCTGAGCTAAAGATTTCAAAATCGGATGCAGGTTCTTACTTTTTGTCAGAACTTGACAAGGGGAATGACAGAGGGAAGAAGATTATCAATGCGGAGCCTAATGCCACCGTTGCCACCATGAAGATCCAGAAGGAGGAACTCGAAGATCCAGAGGAGGATGAGTGTCTCTTCCACTCCTAGATGTGGGTAAAGAGCTCCCCGCTATAGTTTATTGTCGACAGTGGGAGCCAAAGGAACCTCATTTTTGGAGAGGTCATGAAGCAGTTGGGCTTATCAACCACAACACATCCACAATTGTACACCATCGAGAGGCTTCACCAAGGACGAGATCTTCACGTAAGCCAACAGTGTCACCTTCCATACAACATCAAGCCCTTCACGGATGAGGTATTGTGTGACATTGCTCCCCTTGAAGTTTGTGATGTATTACTAGGAAAATCATACTTGTGGAAGTGACATGCTATGTATGAATCAAGGCCCTGTGTTGTTATTATTACTTTGCGAACTAAGTTGTACAAGATATTGGAGGTAGAACCACCTACCTCCATCTCTTTGATTACTACAAAACAATGCAGTAAGCTCATTTCCAAAATGGGGAAATTTGTTTTCCTGATGATACACCCTCAAGGAAAGAAGAAGATGGTGGCCAAAACCTCCAGATAGGGCCCCTCCGCATGACAACTATAGATGGACAAGGTCATGGAGGAGTATGAGGACACCTTCACCTCCCCCACAGGGGTTCCTCTACACTATCAGGTTAAGAAATCCGTCGATCTGACCCCAAGTATGTTGCTACCCAATGGACCAATCTATCGGTGATCTATCCTGGAGAATGATTAAATCAAGAGGCAGATTCAGGAGCTCCTGCAGAAAGGTCACATCCGTCCAAGTTCATTGCCCTATGGGAGCCTGATCATGTTGGTACAGAAGAAGGATGGGACTTGGAGACTCTGTATTGACTATCGGGTGCTCAACAAGATCACTGTCCATAATAGGTACCTGATCGCACGGATTGATGACCTCTTGGACCAATTGAAGGGGGAAAAATATTTCAGCAAGATCGATTTGAAGTTAGGATATCACTAGGTACCAATCCAACCCTCCGATGTGTGGAAGACTACCTTAAAAGCCAAGGAGGGCCTGTTCGAATGGTTGGTGATGCCTTTCTGAATGACAAATGCTCCTGCAACCTTCATGAGGCTAATGGATGACATCTTGCAGCCATTCACCAACTAATTTGTAGTGGTATACTTGGATGACATCCTGATCTTCAACTAGAGTTGGGAAGAGCACCTCCACCACATCCGACAGGTTCTCCAAACATTGCGGCAACACAAGTTATGTGCCAATTTGGAGAAATGCACTTTTGGCATGACCCAAGTTCAGTTTCTGGGATACATTATTGATGAATAGGGGGTACATGTGGATCCATCCAAGATCCAAGTCATTCAAGATTGGCCATCTCCAACCACTCTAATAGAGCTTCACAAATTTCTTTGTCTTGCCAACTTCTACCACATGTTCATGTTGGGATTTTCTCATATCACTTGGCTCTTGAGTGAAGTCACTAAGGGAGGAGTGAAAGAAAAATTATTTTGGTCTGAATCTCAACAGAGGGCATTCACAAAGTTGAAAGATTGCCTCTGCATGGCACCCGTGCTCGCATTACAAGACTTACAACAACCATTTGAGGTCGAGACAGATGCCTCTAACTATGCTATTATGACAATCCTTACTCAACATGGGGAGGCAGATTCAAGATCTACTGTAGAAATGTCATATCCATCCAAGTTCAACACCCTGTGGGAGCCTGATCATGTTGGTACAGAATAAGGATGGGACTTGGAGAATTTGTATTGACTATTGGGAACTCAACAAGATCACTATCCACAACAGGTACCCAATCCCACGGATTGATGACCTCTTAGACCAACTGAAGGGGGGAAAATATTTCAGCAAGATCGATTTGAAGTCAGGATATCACCAGGTACTAATCGAACCCTCCAATGTGTGGAAGACTACCTTCAAAGCCAAGGAGGGCCTATTCAAGTGGTTGGTGATGTCTTTCTAATTGACAAATGCTCCTGCAACCTTCATGAGGCTAATGGATGAAATCTTGCAGCCATTCACCAACTCATTTGTAGTGGTATACTTGGATGACATCCTGATCTTCAGTCAAAGTTGGGAAGAGCACCTCCACCACATCTGATAGGTTCTCCAAAAATTGCGGCAACACAAGTTATGTGCCAATTTGGAGAAATGCACTTTTGGCATGACCCAGGTTCAATATTTGGGATACATTATTGATGAAAATGGGGTACATGTGGATCCATCCAAGATCCAAGTCATTCGATATTGTCCATCTCCAACCACTCTAACAGAGCTTCGCAGCTTTCTTGGTCTTGCCAACTTCTACCAGATGTTCGTGTTGGAATTTTCTCATATCACTTGGCCCTTGAGTCAACTCGCCAAGGGAGGAGTGGAAGAAAAATTCTTTTGGTCTAAATCTCAACATAGGGCATTCACAGAGTTGAAAGATCGCCTCTGCATGGCACCTGTGATCGCATTACCACACATACAACAACCATTTGAGGTCAAGATAGATGCCTCTGACTATGCTATTGGGGTAATCCTTACTCAACATGGGCATCCTGTGGCATATCATAGTGAGACACTTTTAGACATAGTCTAGAAGTATCCCACTTATGACAAAGAGATGTATTCCATTATGCAAGCCTACTGATAATGGAAGCATTACATTTTGGGGAAGGAAATGATCATCCACACAGACCGTCGACCCCTGCAGCTCATACAGACCCAAGGGAAATTGTAGAATGATCGCCATCAGGAGTGGACCACATACCTGCAACAGTTCCATTTGAATATCAAGTGTAAGAAGTGTAGCACCAATAATGTTGCAGATTGCCTCAGTCGACCACCAATCATGGCGTTAACCATTGTGCTCAACTCTTATGGGCATGAGAGTTATGACTGGCCACATCTCTACAAAAGTGACCCAGAATTTGGCCACACATACTAGCCACTCTTGGAGGGTCAGCATGTTCTAGATTTTTACCTCCAGGATGCCCTATTATGCCACATGGGTCACCTTTGTGTTCCTTCAAGCAAGCATGCCAAGATGATTTTGGAAGCACACTAGAGTTGGGCTGCTAGACATTTCGGGGTCAAGAAAATTGTGGCAGTACTGCAGAGGTATTTTTATTGGTTGAATCTTCGACACGATGTCAAGAAGTACTTTGTATCATGTACTGCGTGCACCATTGCCAAACTGGCCATTAAGAAACAAGGCCTCTATACCCCATTGCCTACCCTTAGTCGACCTTGGAAATCCATCTCCATGGATTACATGTCAAGTCTTCCTTCCAATAAGCATGGAAATGAATGTGTTTTTGTGGTCGTTGACAGTTTCTCGAAGATGGCCATTATGGCTGCCTGCAAGAAGAATATCACAACAGAAGCCACTGCTAAGCTCTTCTTTGAGCGAGTGTGGGTACACTTTGGGATTCCACAGTCTATCATCTTAGATTGGGACAGCAGGTTCCTCGGTACATTTTCTTCTAGTCTCTGGTCAATGCATGACACCAAACTCACTAAGTCCACAGCCTTCCATCCTCAAACTGATGGCTAAGCAGAGGTTGTCAACAAGATGATCGTACACATTCTGCACATGTACAACTCAAATCATCCACACACATGGGATGAGAGCCTCCCCTATGTTCAACACAAGTACAACTGAGCCCTCCACAGCTCGACTGGCCACAACCCTTTTTAGGTGGGCTTGGGATTCCAGCCACTATGTCCCATTGATGTGGTCATGCTAGTGGTAGCTACTCACGCAGATTCAGCTCATGTCTAGTCCGAAACAGATAAGGAAAATAGCTTCATTGAGCACATCCAACAAATTCGCTTGCAGGTCCATGACATTTTGGAGAAATCAAATTCCAAGTACAGGCAGCGACATGATCAACATCGGGTGCCACACAAGTTTCAGGTGGGTGACAAAGTTTGGTTGCATTTGTAAAAGGAAAGCCTTACAGGAGCCTATTGGAAACTTAGACCACTCTGATATGGTCTTTACACCATTACCAATGCTGTGGGAGACAATGCATTTGAGCTCAGCATTCCCCCATTCCTTGGCCTACACCCAGTGATCAATGTGGACCACCTTCGGCCATACTTTCCACCATTACTAGACACATCCAACATTGAAAAATAGCTCACACCCAAAGAGTTAAAACCAGATTGCATGGAGCAAGCTGCAAATTATTGGATCATGGACACACAAATCAAGCACATTCGCCAACAGAATATCTAGTTGTATCGAGTTGTCAAAGCAGGCCAACTCCTTCACCAGGGCAAGTGGCTCACTAGGGACCAAGTTCAGCAGAAGTTTCCTCATCTCATGGAGGAACTCAACGCAATGGGGACCATTGCTTCTTAAGGGGGAGGAATGATCCAGGTGGCTATTGGTGGCCAGCTGCGAAGTCCACTTGGACCCCCATCATTGTTTCTTTCAGCTTTTTAGTTTCCTTAATAGTAGCACAATTTACTATTTTTAGCAGTGTTTTGGGTCCTGAACTTCCAGAGCCGTTTTGAGGCCCTAAACAATGTTTTTGGGAAAACTGGGAGCAACATGGATCCATGGACCGATGTTTCTCTTCCCGAAGTTGTATTTCTCAGATAAATCTTTCTAACAACATACTGTGCACGTCAAACAAAGATCATATGCCAAAGTTACGACCCCGGGAATTTGATGTAACAATTTACCCAAACGAGGCCCACAGTTTGGCGTTTCATCTTCTAGGGTTAGTTTTTTGGATGTTTAGAGTTTTCCATTGTTTCTAAACAATAAATAGGCCTTCAAGCCTCAGTGTAACATAGTTCAGAGGCATGTAGCCACCACATCTCTTCGTAGAGATAAGCTACCATTGCCCTAGCCGATTTATTTCCATTTTTGTCTGTAAGCATATATTCAGTATTTTGCATTAATGAAATGAAGTATTATTTCCACTACATCTTTTTGTATATGGTTATCTCTATATTTTTTGTGATCTTATTTAAATTCAGATCAAATATGCATCATAGGAAAGCATGAAAGGTAAATAAACAAAACAGAACCTGAATGCTTTAGATCCAAATCACACGATTAACAAAGAAGAACTTGTAAGTTATGAAAAGAAACCAAATGTAACTTGCCTCAAAACCTTGCCTGAAAAATATAAGTTAAGCACACCTCGTGATAAGGAGAGAACGAGTTGGGTTGGTTGGGCCCTATCCAACCAGCTCATTTCTTTGCTACAATATCTGGAACTTCAATAGCTCAAATAATGCATCACAAAGACTTTGAGACAATAAAATGCATGACTAACATAGCTCCTTGGATTAACTCAAATATTTGCTACAAGTATACATTGAAGCTTTGAATCCAACCTCCAACTGATCATAGGGAAGGGGGAAGAGCCCCCTAAGCTTGATCCAACAACATAGATGGACAACGACTGATTTTCTCCTCCACTACTACGCAACTAGGCTTGAAGCCATAACTCTTCTTTCATAATCTTTTACATTACCAATTTGGCATTAAACAAACCGATCCTTTGCAACAACATGGGGATTGAATCCAAAATAATTATCATCAATAGAATATCAGTACAACTGTTTCACTATTGGAATAATGGATATTTACCACGAATTTTACAAATCTGGGCATTTTCTAGAATTCAGGAAAAAATGGTATTTTAACAAACTGCCCGTGAAGAACACTTCGTATCTTCTTAACCATTATGAATATGGGAAAGTTGTTTGGAGGAAATCTATTTTTTCATGTTGAAAACAATAACCTTTCTCATAATTTTTTGGTTTATCTCCATTTCCTCGTAAATTGTCTCTGAAGACGAATGTTTGGATACTTGTGAAATCTGAGATCCTAAAATTCTGGAAAAACAGTCTAATTTTATAAAGTTGGCTAAAATGCCCTTTCGTAACTTTCCAACCATTACAAAATGCAGAAATTAGTTTGAGGCTTATTCAATTTGCTATACTAGGACCAAAACCCATGTGCCACAATTTCTCCATTCACCTTCATCTGTACGGAGAACGAGGTGAAAGTTGGCAGTCTAGAAATTGCTGTGAATTCGGGGCTGAAGCATTAATGATTCCCTAAATATAAATCCATATGATCTGGGTGCATCTTAGCTTATGTGGAAGTGTTCAAACACCATTTTTAACAAAAACCTCTTTCATATTTGCCTAGAAATGTATCAATATATGAAAGCACCAAATTGGTGCAGGGATGTTGGTGCAAGCACAACTCATATAGGAATGTTGGTGTAGAGTATTGGTGTAGGAGTGATGTAGAAAATGAATTGGTGCAGGAATTCAATGCATGGTGTAGGAACTATTTTCATATAGGTAAGAAGGTAATTGACCATATTTAAACCTGTAAACACAAAAACCATCATTAACAATGGCTTAAATGTCAAATCTTGTTAAAACAAGGGAGATGTGTTACACAATAAATGTTACTTTATCGCTTCTAAGAATACACAAAATGTTGACAATAATGATACAATATAAGAAAAAGCACGATGGATTTCCAAATAAAAATGGATATAAAACAAGATAAAATAGATGCCTAACAGGTACTTGAGCATGATATGTCACTCGGATATTTTGATACCCAACCTTATGCATAGAGTATGAAAAATATCTGTGATCGCATGAACATCTTGGTCACTTTTTTGTCATAGTGTGGTCCACTATATGAACTTGTCATGATAGCTCCCTGCGGGGTAGTATTGTTCCTTCAAAACATCTCCAAAATATTTCCAAGAGGAGGCGGGTGTAAATAGAGATGGTTACTTAACCCTCTTCAAATAGTAAATTTCCGTTTAGTCCTTGACATGGGGGGAAACATTAAGCAATGCAAAACTAATCTTCTCCCTATCAGAAAAACTATGGATTGAGAAATAACATTCGAATAGATTCAAAAAATTATCTACAACATATACATCTATTTTAGTTTTGAATATAGGTATTTCGAGGTTCACTTGTACCTTGAAGGGAGCGATGTCTCTAAAGTGACTGCTAGATGAAGATGCGTCAGTGGTGGGAAGCTACTGAATGATTTGGGAAAAGTTGGTCATCATCTTGTTCCTTTGCCGCACGAAGGCTTCTTGAAGAAAAAGCTTGATAGGATCTCCTACTCTCTATTCTTTCTTTTCTTCTACCATGGGAGGCCATCTGTATCGACAAGAATTTTCTTGCAAAGTCTCAACCAATTCAAGTCTCAACTTCTTATACCCTGACTTTGTTGGGGACATGCACAGAAAAGTAGGGAAAGAGCATACCTATCTGATAACATTGATCCATATTTATGAAGGAACGAAATGAAATACATATATGAAAAGAAACACAAAGATACAATGAAAAAGTAACTTCAATTCACTAATAACAAAGTACTTGAAATTGTTTACATGCATAATAGAAATAAACTAGCTCATGAGATGGTAGCTTATCTCTGAGAAGAGATGTGGTGGCTACATACTTTCTGAGCTATGTTACAATGAGGCTTAAAGGAATATTTATTATTGATAAACAATGGAAAACCATAAAAATCTAAAAACTAACCATAGGAGATGAAGTGCCAAAATTTTGTGGGCCCCATTGGGGAAAATTGGTACATCAACTTCCTAGGGTAATAAATTTCACATACAATCCTTATTTGACATGTACGATACCTTGTTAGAAATATCTTCCCAAGGACTAAAAATTTCGACCACAGATGCCTACTACAAACTCTCAGTTTTCTCATTTTTGGAAAACAAACTTCATTTAGGGACTCAAAATGGCTCTAGACTTTGAGGGCCTGAAAACTTCCAAAAATATTAAACTATGCTACAATTAAGGAAACTTAAAGAAACAATGGTGGAGTCCATGTGGAATAGGTGGGTGGCCACCAATATGCACTTATATCAATACTCCACCCTTAGGGAGAAATTGCCCCCATTGTGTTAAGTGATTCCATGAGATGGGGAAAATTCTCTTAAACTTTTTCCCTAGTGAGTCACTTGCCTTGGTGTAGGAGTTGGTTAGCTTTGACAACCCAATCCAATTAGATATTCTACTAGAGATTTTTCTTGATCTGTGTTTCCATGATCTGATCAATTGTGGCATGTTCCATCCATTTCAGGTTTAGCTCTATTGGTGTGAGTTGTTCTGCAATGTATGATGTATCTAGATATGGTGGAAAGTATTGCCAAAGGTGGTCTACATGAACACTGGGTGCATGCCAAAGAATGGGGGAATGTTGAGCTAAAAATCATTGTCTTCCACAACCTTGGTGATGGTGTAAGGCCCATATCATATTGGTCTAACCTTCCAATGGGCTCTAAGAAGGTGGTATTTTTTCAAATGTAACCAAAATTTGTCTCCCACCTGAAACTTGTGTTGCTCCTGATATTGATCGTGCCACTTCTCATACATGGAATTGGACTTATCCAAGATGTTGTGCACCTGTTCATGGATGTGTTAGATGAATTTGATAAAACAAGTTTCTTTTTCATCCTTAGACTATACATGTGTGGATTGTGTCTATGTAGTCGCATGAGGCATGGCAACATCAATAAAAAACAATGGTTGAAAACCTAGACCAACATGAAAAGAACTACGACCAGTCGAGCTATGTGAGCTCTATTATAACTCTGTTGCACATAAGCAAGGATATCATCCTAGGTTCGTGGATGCTTGGAGTTGTACATGCGTAGTATGTGCACTATCATCTTATTTATGACCTTTATCTTGCCATCAATCTAGGGATGCAATGCATTCAACTTGGTGAGCTTAATGTCAACAGGCTTGACTAGAATGTGCTCAGGATCCTGTTATCCTGATATGATATAATGGCCTGCAGGATTCCAAAATTTACCCATACCTTTTGAAAGAAGACTTTGGTAGTGTCCTCTTAGGTGATACTCATGTTGCAAGCTGCCAATATATCCATCTTAGAAAATTTATTCACGACTATAAAAAATAGTCATTACCATGCTTGATAAAAAATAGTCCATGGAGATGGATTCCGAGGGCTAGTTTGGAGTAGGCAGAGTAGAGTACATGCCTTGCTTCTTGATGGCTAGCTTGTTGATGGCACAAGTAGCGAATAAAAATAATTTTGTAGTACAGCCACAGTTTTATGCACACCAAAATGTCATGCGTTCTGACTGTAGTGTGCCTCCCAAATCAGCTTGCAATGCTCTCTTGAACAAACACAGAGGAGGCCTACATAATATAATAATGTGTTATGGAGGTGTAAATATAGAAATTGCTTGACATCCACTAGCATTTGGTATGTGGTGGAAAACTCCACATCATTTTGGTACAATTCCATCCATCTGAAGGTCTCGTAGCTAAGAGTTTAGAACATTAGTCAGTGCTTCAACTGGTGGCCAAATGAGGAAATCTCCAACATGATTCGTGTAGCCCTTCTATAATGATAAAGTGGAATTGTTATAGATATGTAGAACACTTTTGATGTTGATCATTCTGCAACTTCCCTTGTGTATGGATAAACTAAAGAGGTCAGTGATCTATGTGGATGATTGTGTCCTTTCCTAGAATGTAAATTTTCCCTTATTATTATCCCTACACATTGGAATACATATCTTTTATAATAGGTATGGTATTTCCAAATTTTATCGAAAAGTGTCTCACTATGATAGGCCACTAGATGCCTCTGTTGGGTGAGAAATACACCAATCGTGTAGTTGGAGGAATTTGCCTAAATTCAAATGGTTGTTGTAGGTCTGGTAATGTAAGTACAAGTGCATAGAAAAGGTGGTCCTTAAGCTCAATAAAAGCCTTATTTTGGGACTTAGACAATAAAATCTTTTCTTTCACTATGACCCGCGTAACCTAACTCGGAGGCCAAGTGATATGAGAGAATCTAAACATAAACCTCTGATAAAAATTGGAAAGAACCAAAAGGATGTGAAGCTATGTTAGAGTGGTTAGGGCTAGACAATCTTGAATGACTTGGATCTTAGTTGGATTGACATGCACACTTTTCTCATCAATGATGTAGCCTAGATATTGGGCCTAGCTGATGCCAAATGTGCATTTAATCAAGTTGGCACATAGTTTGTGTTTTCATAGGGTTTGGAGGACCTATCAAATGTCCTATAGGTGCTCTTCCCAACTTTTACTAAAGATGAGGATGTTCTACATATATATAACCATGAAGGAGTAGGTGAAGGGACACAAGGTGTCATCCATCAGCCTCATAAAAGTGGCAGGGGAATTTTTCAACCTGAAAGGCATGACCAACCACTAAAAAATGAACTTCTTGTATTTGAAGGTGGTCTTTCATACATATGTGGGTTCTATTGAATCCTGATGATAACCAAACTTCAAATTGATCTTATTGAAATACTTCCCCCCCCTAAGCTAGTCAATAAGGTCATAAATCCATGGGATTGATTACCTATTCCTAATAATAATTTTATTTAGTGCCTGATAATCAATGCAAAATCTCTAGGTTCCATCTTTCTTCTGTAGAAGTAGAATCAAGCTCCCACAAGGTTAGGAACTTGGTCAAATGTTCCCTTTTTGTACCAACTCCTTGATCTACCACTTGGTTACTTAATTCTCTACAATGGAGTGCTGATATATCATCTCATTGATTAGAGGTGCTCTGTGAGTCAGATTGATCAAATGCTTGACCTAATAGTGCAAAGGTACCCCTGTGGGTGAGGAGAATATGTTCTTGTATTCTTTCATGACCTTATCCACTTACTTTTGTTACGTGGGGGAACCCTTCTTGAGGGCCATGGATGTGGCCACTATCTTCCCATTGCTTTGGGAGTGAATAAAAAAGAAAGAAAAAATATGTTCTAAGAGATGATCTTATTACATTGCTTAGTATAGATCAAGGATATGGTGGTAGACGGGGCTACCTCTAGTATCCTGTACAGTTTATCTCCCAAATTAATAGTAATAGTGTGAGGCTATAAAAACCTCCTCCCATATCTACCCAATTAAACGGCCAGCTAGTTTAAAAATGTTACGAGAGGCCACTATGATATGACTCGACCTCCTAATTCACACTAAGGAAGTAGAATCGATGGAAACACACCATACACACATTCAACATTAGCTTCAGGACCTTCAGGAACGAATCCAACACTTCACAAAGATTTCCCTTGGGTCCTGTTTAACTTTTTCACAACTTAAGCCTCATTTGCTCTCATGCTATAGGTATGAAAGCATCTAGAAACCCAAAGTCACTCTCACAGGCTTGCTTACCAGTGTGCAGAGACAAAATTTGTCAGTGTGATGCCAGCGTCCCTGGGATTTGAGCCACTTTTTCAGGCCAAAAGCCTAGGTAACTGCTCAACATTGAACCATATCTTTTGAATAGTAAAATAACATGGATATGAAATTTCTAAATCAAATACTTGTTTAAGACCTTGATTGGACCTATACTAGACATGATAGGAATTTCGACAAACGTATCATGAATATGTAGTCTACTGGTGTAAATAGGAATTATGAGCATTGGGATCTCATACTTAGCTGATAAAGGCTAACAAAAATTGATCCCTCAATACATCAACTACCATTCCATCCATTAGTTCATAGGTACATTGATCATTCAATTACAAGTAAAAACATGATGAAATCCATACATGGCTGCTATCACAAAACACATACATAACCAACATAATAGCAACATAAATACTCATGAAAGTACAACCATATAAACGAAATATAATCCATGAAAATACTCATATAAATACAAGGAGAAATAAACTTTCATTAATGATGCAAATTCCAAACCCGGTGTTGGGAACTGGATCCCCCCAGGATAGTTTTGGGGCTAAAAGTGCATGTTTTAGTCAAATTTTGTCAGAAAATTATGAAGTCTCTACATTTTTTGGTCATGAAGCGTGAAGGTGTCTTGAGTCATAAAGGGTTGTCCACCCTTATTTTTGTAAATTAAAGTTGGGTATAACATATCTACCCATGGTCTGTGGACAATGGGATTATATAAAGAGAGCTAAGTTGTAAGTAGTTTTAGAGTAATGGTTTTGAATCAGATAGTCATAGCTTTGAAGTAAGAATTCTAAACTTCATGTTGTAGCATAGGTAGAAGCTCTATAGATGAGTTCATAAAGGCCTAGGGTGAAAGTCCGTAGCTGAGTGTGCAGACTCCTACAACTGTGTTCGTAGGGTGGATAGAGTCTGTAATCACTTGAAAGATATCAATAAAGAGAAGTATTTAGTAAATTCTGAGTCTTTGTTCCTGTTAATCCATCTTGACATGTTATGTATGAATTTCATTTATAATTCTTATATGATGCATGAATGTATGCAATTATGTTGGTTAAGTGAACACAAGTAAGAAAATCGGTTTACGTGGTGCTAACTAGGATTGTTTAATATGACAAGTAGAACACTTAGACTAGTTTGGGAATCTGCATGGTAGACTATTGTAACAGCTCGAAAGTACCTGAGCCATAGGTTAGGGCTGCGCAAACATCAATCATACACTTTAGCAAAGGTACTAAATGGCAGAATAAAGGACTATTCTTGCAATCCCTAGAGCTAAGTGACTTGAGTGAAGGCAGGAATAGAAGGAATCAACTGACATGACAACCATCACAGGGTGTAGAAACTGGGTTCCAGCATTCCCTCATACTACTTCGGGTGAGACATCAGTCCGCACTCCACGGGTTGACGTCGAAAGGGCCAGTAGTGTAGGGATTTGTTTGGCTAACTAGCGCCAAACTTAGACCAGGCCCCCATAAGCTAACAAAAGGTTCCGTTGCTAGGACCAAAATCTGCATAAGAGATGTGTGATGTCATATCATTGGAATCCAACTAAGCAAGAGATCAGAGACTGGTTGGATAGGAAGATCCACGAATTTGCAACACAAGAGAATATAAACCTGTAACTGACAAAGGAACAATGGCTAGACAAGTACCTATATACATAGATCCAAAAGATATTCTTTTGTTCCTTTCTGGTTGAGCTATACAAGTGGATCGTGAAGTTAACAGATAGCCAAGAAAGGTGGAAACTTGACGGTCCTATTGTTTGGACCTTGGAGCTAGTACAAAGATTGGAAGCGTCTGAGGGTAAGATCGCATGCGCTGTCAATCATTGACTAGATCATGTCATAGGAGGATTTGTGATTGAATTCGCGGTCGATACCTCAGTCAGCTATAATGAGTCAGAGCAGTGATTTTTCAAAGGACCACAAGGTAAGTACTGAAATCTTTGAATACCTGGATTAAAAAGTTATTGTTCGAAAAGCGGGTTATGTACCTACCTTGATGTGTGGAGCTACACGACATGGAAAAACTTACAAGAATGAAGGAAGAAATGGTCTTGAATAAAGCCAATTGATTTCACCTCCGTGAGGTGACAAAGAAGGGATAGCACAAGCTTCTCTGCAAAGTGCTATTTATTTAATAAGACAAGGGTTCCCGTGACTTCCACCTCCACCCACACCACCCCCAACTTCACCACCATCACCTACGAATTCACCCTTACCACCTCCACCTCCATCGTAGTTTAGTATGGCAAATTCAGTGAAGCTACCTTTGTTCAAAGGCTTGGGAAATGAGTACCTGGAGCAGTTCTAGTTCATTCTTAAAGTTGTATTGGAAGCTCAGGGAGTTATCGATGATCACATGAAGAAGGTGACACTAGTTAGAGCTTTGTAGGATTGTGTGCTAACTTGGTACATCAATTACTCGAATGATAACCAAAATGTTGGAGCAGAAGACACCAAACCAAGCTGAGAAAAGAATTCAGTAGGCCTAAATCTGAAGCACGGTCTATTGTGGGGTTCAAACAAATCACGATGCAACTAGGAGAGACACCTTGGGAACTAGATCAGAGGTTGAAGTGTAAAATCTGTGAAGCTAACATGAACCTAACAGATGGACAACATCACAAATGGTTTGTGGCTTCGCTCCTCCCACACTTAAGGGTTGCACTGTCACAACAGAGGATAACGACCCAGGCAGAGGCCTTAGAGATTGCAATGAGACTACATGAAACACCAATGCAAGATCCAAATCTGGGGCTTCAACAGATCCATGCGCAGTTGAAAAATATTTTGCTTGAGATGCAAAGTTTGAAGCAGGACATAATAGTTTGGCCAGAAGTGTGCAAAGAGCTATGGTTCTTGAAATGCAAGGGCCAAGGGCATCATAAAGACCATTTCCAAGTCTTTGTGAACTACATTGCAAGAGGGGGATTGATGCCTTTGAGGCCGGAAGCTCAAGTAGGACTGGGTGCGGGGCCTGCATTGTGGTGTGCTATATGTCAGGTAGCAGGAAAACATGCCATGGATAACTGTCATTTGCTACAAAAGTTTGTACAGACACTGCATCAACGATTCTACAACTTCTATAGGTTGGTAGGACATGATGAGTGCAACTATAGAAGTTATGAATTGATGATGGATAAAACACCTGCTTATAGGGTGCAGGCAGAAACGCAGCCCCCTGACCAGAGTGCAGGATGGTGTTAGTGTCGGTCTTGAGCCCTCCATCGGTGATCAACAGCTCTTTGCATATGCATAGGTAGGTGTCTCATCAGTATCAGTTTTGCATCCCGTTAGGCATGCCATAACACTGATGGAGGAACTAGTCTTGTTCCCTTCTTGGCTTTGCTGGAATCAGGTCATATCATTTGAAAAACCTTGTGTCACACTTGTTTCATTTATGTCTTGAAATCCCAAGTCTAGGTCTAGGGTTTCGGTCAAAATCACTGCAAGGTCATGAGTCAAAAGTCTAATAGTCCCCAGCAAGCTAGAAGGAGGTATGTAATATGTTCCAGTGATATTTTTCATTAGCTACAGCTCATTTATACCTTGGATTTAAAAACCCTGTTTTTAAACCCAAGGTCATGTGAAATTTGCAAAAATAAGGAAAATTTTCAAAATTCTTCAGAATGACGGCAACAACCCTGGTTTCCTCACCAGAGTCCATCAGATAGTCAACCTGCAAAAAGAACGGAGTTAAAGAACTCAAAAGATCAAATTCAGGCAAAGTGAACTTAAAACAGTGTTAAAGTGAATGTCAAAACATAAAACATTAGAAAGTGGGTTTGGTGATTTATTTTTTTCAAACTTTGGCCTATAAGGAGTAAATTCCCTCTAAACATGTCTCATTATGCATGTGAGAGTTTTCAAAGACAAGAGAGAGCTTAAAGAGGCGATTTGCAGTAGTTAAAGTCTTTTTTAGGGGGCGCGACCACTCAAACCAGGTGCGCGACCAGTTGGGCGGGGCGCGACCACTCAGAGCCATCTCTGCAGTGTGTTTTTCCAAGGGGCGTGACCACTCAGCAGGGGCGCGACCACTCAGAACAGGGGCGTGACCACTCGACCTGTTTTGTCCAGAAACCCTCCAAATCGATCAAATCGCCCTCCTAAGTTGCTATATCGATCAAGGTAGGCTCTAAATTCATGAATGATGCTAAGGGATGATGAAATGATGATGTGTCTAATGGTTTTATCATTCAAGATTGCAAGAGAATGGATTAATTTGGTTGTTGCTAATGTAGGCATTATGCTAGGGTTTATGTGTTTTTTCAAGGTTTTGAGTCCCTCTTTATTCCCTCCTTATTTCCTATGAAATTCAATTCACAAATGTTGTAATATATCTATCTCTTATCTCATTTGCACTAAATACTAAATTCCTATCCCAAATTCCTAAAACCCTATCCCTCCCCAAAATGCTTTACAAAACCCGAATGCCCTTTCTTGTATTCTACCCAAACCATAATACCCTCCCCACAGCAAGCAAACTAAATGAACAACAGCAAGGAAAACAAAAGAATAACAAAAAATATAAATGTTATGTAAAAAGAAAAAGAGAAATAATATGCCAAAATGACCAAATATGAACAAAAGAGATATTGCTGTGTATAGTCATTGAAAAAAAAGAAGGCATGCTGCTGTTGTATATCCATAGAAAAACAAGAAAGATGCAGTTGTGTATATTTATAAAATGGACATATTGCTGTAGTTATTGTCTGCAAAAAAATATTGTTGTGTCTCCCCAAAACCAAGCCTTGTTTTCCTCTTTACTCCTTCCCTAAAATCTTGTTTCCCTTATGACAAGATGTAAACGAAGTCTTATTCCCTTATGATTAAATCCTAATAAAGTATTTTGTTGCAAATGATTTCCTAATGATGGAAGATGAGATGATGTGTTTAACATTTTGTGAATTATCCATAAAAATCCCTGTTTTTATATATTTTCCCATTCCTTATTAAAAATCCCTCCCCTAACATTTCCCTTATGATTTTTTCCCCTTGAAAACAGCATACTTCTCAGCATTTTGCAGGCAGAGGCAGCAGTTCTATTTATCTTTTAGCTTGCTCATCTTGCTCCAAAACCATGTTAGACACCGAGACTTATGAACAAGGTGATGACCATTCATCATCTACAGAGGTGGAGGTACAGCAGAGGCCTCGTAAAGGGGGCAAAGGTGGTCATCATAGGAGACAGGAACCTACCTCTTTGGCGGAATTGCAGGCTTGTCCTTTGGCAATGAATGGTTTTCGTTACATGTCATGTTTTCAGTTCTGTGAGAGGCTTGCTCAGATTCAGCATCACAGGGAGTTGGCCCGTTTATTTGTTTTACACCTTCATGATGGGCAGGTCACTCTTGCAGGGGTGAATTTTGTGCTATCTCCGGAGATGATTTCAGAGGCTACCGGGATACCAAATGTGGGCGAGGTGTGGCCCAAGCGCAAAATGTTGGATCTTGTTTATTTTGAGCCATATGTCAGGCCAGCATTTGTGAGTCACTTGTCAGGGGTCTTTCCTTTCAGATTCCTCCGGGCGGAGTACGCTCCAATCATGCGGCTTATCATGCATTACTTTACATGTGAGGGAATATTTTCACAGGTCTTCTCTTGTCACATTCGCATGTTGATGCACTTTACCTGAGTGAGGATGATGAACATCCCAGTTTTCTTCTTCCAGGACATTCAGAGGATGTCATCCGTGTTTCAGAGGCAGTCCCCAGCTCAGCAGCATAGGGGTTTGTGCCATCATGGTCTCATTTAGCTCGTTGTTTCTCATCAGTTGAGTCAGCAGGGCATTCCATGGGCAGACTTCATTTCTCATGAGGTCTTTACAGCGCCACCACAGCCACAGCTAGAGCCAAAGGCCATTCATGAGGAGGGAGGTCCATCACACCCGCCCAAGATTATTGTGCCGAGACATGTTGTTTCCC